>JACCGJ010010420.1:0-216092 GCA_013407085.1 Atriophallophorus winterbourni | reverse complement strand
ATATATCGCTATAATTGAAATTTACTCGTTTCAATACTCATTCAACGGGACATTCTAAAATTAGATATAATTAATATATTTAAGTATTTTTTATTAGTTGTAATTTCCGTATTATTAAAAATGAAAAGCGCCTTATGTGGCACAAATATTGTACTTTTTCATATAAAACCTATCCTTTTCCCATTGCGCGTAAATTCTAATTGATATATTTTAAATTACTTGATAATTATTTGATTTGATTTTGCCTATACGTATATTATATGTTCACAGTTTATACATATTTCAATTACATGTTTTGGGTTCTTTCGGTTTGGAAGACAGTAATCTTGATTATTTCGTGAAAATTATTGACCTCGAATCGCGACTGGTTTTCAGGAGCCTCACGGTTCATGCAGCCACGTTCTACGGTTTGGATGACTCAACGTGGAATGCTCTGCTCATGATGAAATCCTTGCAAACGAACGACCAACATAATATTATGGTTCGACTTAGTCTTCACGATAAATATCGAGACAAGGACTATGAATAGTTTTTACAATTTTTTATAATCGTTTGTGAGATTTTTTCTTGTTAACTAACTTAAACACAAACAATTGCGTTGAATTCATATATCTTTCAATTCTTTTTTAATTACCATTTACAAAATTGATGAAAATGTGCTGTAGTTTGATTATCAACCTTATGTTTTGAACTTTTTAATTGTCTAGTTGTATTATCTAACCTTTTACGAAATACTCGCTTTTGCAATTCAAAGAATACAAAAATCTTACTTTTTTCTTATGTATAATGTCATATCATTCGCGGCCGCCCAATTCGACACGTTGTCCAAATCCATCTGCAGTTACTCAACATCATCTGCAAAACTGATTGGCGTCGAAATTTTTATATTATTACCGAACAGGACCATTGTATTTAATATTAACGGGGTTAAATCTCTTTTGCTCTGTAGAAAGAAGAGCGGGCCTAGAAAGGATGCTTGTTGGGATTCCGCTGGTGGGCGAGGCAATCTGGCAGGTAGTTAAACATTGATTAGAGAACTGGTTAGCATATTCCTAATCGTATCAGTTTTTGCAAAAGCAAATGGTTATTGACTATGTTAAAAAATTTTAAAAATTTTTAAGTAGCAGAAATCTTACCAACCCTTCGTTCAGAAATCTGAAGTTATGAGAAGATTCATTAAACCAGATCAATGATATCGAAGTCCAAGCTGCACTGTCGAAACGAAATTACGAAATCCAATTTGTGCAACCATTATTCCCGAGACTACACCTAACTAATAACAGTGCGACGGGACGATAATATGTAGCGAAAGATCGGCAGCCGCCTTTGAAGGTAGCTGTAATCACAACGGACTTCAAATACGTCTTATAACACTTCCTTGAGCAAATAATAGTTAAATAGGCTGGAAAGCAGTTCACAACGCTAAGGATGAGAGAATTTGAACACATTCGATATGATACAATCCGCACCTGGGAATTTGTTTACCGTTAGTTAGAGCAATTGACTTGTGACGATCTCTGCATTTATCAAAATTTCGCCAAATGTTTATATTCCTTAGTCAGTTGAATAATCACAACGTTTCACCACAACCATTGGCACGAACACTGCAGTAATAAATTGCGAGAAAATTTGCGGTTTCCCACGCGGTCTCAGTGAAATTTGCAGCATTCTGCACGGCAAAAATACATGTTTTGACATTTGCTTTTGCGTTCATGAATTAGTATAGTAACTTGAGGTGGCGTTTTAGACAAAAGAGAATCAACCTTATAATGTCGCAAAATTGAAGTCACTGTGTTGCTTAAAACGAAAATGCTGCGGAGAAGTAGAATTTCTGCTGGGGACAACAAAACGAGGTTCATGTTCAGATTTTTAGAAACGATCTACGAGTACTCGTCAATCTTCAGTTTCAGAATGATGTCCTTTTTCCTGTATATGTCCAATTTCCTTTTAAACAGGAGACGGGGAGGGTCCACCACATGTCAAGGTAGGGAATTGAAAAGAAATATAGCAAGTACGGACAAACATGGAGCCGACAATCAATACGGGAACTTTAGGCGCACAAGGATAAGGTATGTCCACGTGTAATTTTTGAAACACACTCATCAAGAAACTGTTTTAGTGGATGTCCTTCAGTAGAGACTTCAAACGCATTTAATTTCACAAATGCACCAGAGATGTGAGATTTTATATAGACTCGTTGATGATAGAACCATTAATAAAACAATGTTTTTGTTTTAAAAACTACCTTTGGTTTCACTGAATCCGTTAAACAGAACAATGATCATTAGCAGAGTGTAATTATTGAGTTTTCAGGCCCACATTTATTGGCCCATTATGGAATCAAACATTCAGATTCATGGCCGACTTTGAGTGAAATAATAATTTCACCGATGGTGGTGGTCCAGCCTTTAAGAAAAGTTAATGCAAATAAATCTTCTGGAGCAGACATGATAACTCAAATGGTGCTCAAATCATGTCATGCGCAATTGTCTGGATAAAATATCTGACATGTTTATTCTGATCTCAAAATTTGCATGCCGGGTACATTGGAATCTTCGACATCAAATTATTTTAAGTGAATACAAATTTCAGAAATAGTACTTTGAACTATCCTGGGGTTGTAATAACCCTCGCGGCAATACGCCGTTGGATCAGTTGGGGCTTAGTTTAGTCCCTTCAGCTACTTATAAAGTAGCGAGTAGACGAGAACTTCAGTTCTTATTACGCCATCCGTCTACACAAATACTAGTTCGAAACGAGAAGAGTCCAGCGGATACGCATAGCTGATGAGAGGCAAAAACCTCGAAACCGGTCCTGTGCTTCCGGTGAGATTTTAGCGTTTCGGAATGGTATTCTACTTTGAACTATCCTGGGGTTGTAATAACCCTCGCTGCAATACGCCGTTGGATCAGTTGAGGCTTAGTTTAGTCCCTTCAGCTACTTATAAAGTAGCGAGTAGACGAGAACTTCAGTTCACATTACGCCATCCGTCTACACAAATACTAGTTCGAAACGAGAAGAGTCCAGCGGATACGCATAGCTGATGAGAGGCAAAAACCTCGAAACCGGTCCTGTGCTTCCGGTGAGATTTTAGCGTTTCGGAATGGTATTCTACTTTGAACTATCCTGGGGTTGTAATAACCCTCGCTGCAATACGCCGTTGGATCAGTTGAGGCTTAGTTTAGTCCCTTCAGCTACTTATAAAGTAGCGAGTAGACGAGAACTTCAGTTCACATAGTGCAACATCTTAACAAAAATGGACATTCGTTTGTTGCCAAAATAGGGCTTTCGTAAAAAATGGATCTTAGATCACAAAATTGCTAAAACGTTTGACGTTGTACGTGTTGTCAATTTGTCAGTCAGAAAAGGAAAGTCAACAATGAACTGTTATAATCAAAAGTATTCCAAATAAATCCCATAATACAGACTAATATAATTTCAACATGAAATGAGCACCTTGTTAAACGATATTTTTAGAAATCCATATATAAAAAACAAGGAATTCGATCAAAAGATGAAATTATTTCAATTTTATAGAAAAGTGACTTGGACTCCATTTCAGTGTAATGCTTAACAGGGTAATCGACTAAAATTAACCTGCAATTTGCATGCAAAACTATGTACAACGAGTGGAGGTGTATCGTAAAACAGTCGCTCTATCCATAAGTTTTACTCAGACGAAAGATTTTAACGTTCCATCTAGTTCCATCACGCAATCGAAGATTTTGAAGCATCAGGACGAGATTTTTAAAGCATGTAGCAAATGTCTGCTTGCAGTTGCTCATATTCTCTGCTTGGAAATCCGTCTTGCATCTTCTGATGACTTTCGCACTTGAACAAGTCAGAAGCGGAACGTTCCAATTTACTGAAATAACCTATTGTATTCAAATTGAATAGCGTCATTAAAAACAATTTAAATTTAACATTAAGTGAGCAACTTGTTGAACGTTAGAATTTAATGAAAATTTAAAAATGATTTTATAATTGTAGCAGTGCTCCTTAGTTTCCATTTCAGCCTGATGCTTAACAGGCTCAGCGAATAAAATGCAAAATTTTACAAACAAATTAACTCAAATGTCGGTATCCATCTTGATATCTGAAGGTAGACTTGCATTAACGTGTGAAATTTGACTTCATCATAAAAGCAGCTGTAGTTTTGTAAGCTGAAACTTCTGTAGATATTGATTTAGTGAACTTTGTGCACTCTGCTCTAGTTAGGTCGCGAAATGTGTGCAGTTTTCCGTGGTTCTGAGTCATTTGTTAAGCAAGCGTGTGAACGGTTCACAAAGTGTGTTCATCACCACTTGTAGCCTGTATACAAAATTTTAATTTTCAAAAGCGCTTAGTGATCAGAAAGTTATATCTAATAGGGTAGATCAACGGTCTCTCAATATTTGAATATAAATCTCGATTTTCTTCGTGATTAATTCCAATAAACTAATATGATGTGGCAGTGTATATTGTTGCTCACAAACCCGGACTCACGCACTATAACCAAAATTGAATTTTTACAGTCACCAGCCAAAGACAGCAAGATTATTTCTATCGAGCCTTGAAATGGCGAAAATCGTTAATCGAAGTTGGATATCTAAGCTACTGTCTAATCGCGTTCGTAAAGCACACCACTGTTAATAAATGCATATTTACAATGCAATGGAAAATGTTTGTGACAGATCGAGGAATCATAATCATGAATAAATAAAGTTTGTAATGAATCTGTGAGAGTAGTTTATTGGTAACGTTTCCGCTTCTGACACAGAAGCTTCGTCAGACCAAGGTTGTCAGTACGAACAGGGATCAAGCTTAAATTGCCTTCACCTGACCAATCATAAGCTGGTTAAGAATTGCACAGTCCATAGTGGGTTCTGCGCTCGCTAAGAAGGACAGGCGCGTTCAATATCAATTGACGCACCACCACCCCTACGTGCCGTATTATCTCTTAATTGTTTTAGTCTTGGCAGGTGAGAATGACATCTGCTGACAGATTAGCGCGATTGCGTAATCGGTGCGCACAATAATGTTTATCCGATGCAGGACCGGACGCCAGATTGGGGTGATGTCAGCCCCATCCACCTTGTTGACAGCATTCTCACCAGCCTTTGTTATCTCAACCGCCTCAGCGTGAAGTCTTTCCATGTATGGCGTCCGGTCCTGCAGCGGATAAACATTAACGTGCGTAACAACTAGTGTGCGCACCGATTACGCAATCGCGCGAATCTGTCGACAGATGTCATTCACACTTGTCAAGACTAAAACAATTAAGGGATTATACGGCACGTAAGGGTGGTGGTGCGTCAGTTGATATTGAACGCGCCTGTCCTTCTTAACGAGCGCAAAACCCACCGTGGACTCCGCAGTTATTAACCAGCTTATGATTGGTCAGGTGGAGGCAATTTAAGCTTGATCCCTGTTCGCACTGACAACCTTGGTCTGACGAAGCTTCTGTCAGAAGCGAAACGGTACCAATAAACTACTCTCACAGATTCATTACAAACTTTTTTTTTCATATTTACAAATTATTCTCATTGAAGCACTCACGGTGAATATAATAGGTTTTTTTATGATAATTTATGAACAAGGATAGCTGATGTTTAGGATCAACGCCACTTCATAGCAAGTGAATGTTTGCGGCATCGGATTAACCATGTTATTCAACTGAAGAAAATAATTTTCAACATGCTAATAAAATCAGGCTTTAAATAAATATCCAAATTTGCATGCATTCAATCACGAATTTTAGCTTTCAAATCGGTCTTAATTTTATTCAAGATTGATCCGGAAATGAAGAATATATTTTAGTTGGCATTAGCTCATCACGTCTTCTTTTTGAAGCTTGAGGACGAGGTTTTTAAGCATGTGGCAAATGTCTGCTTGCAGTTGCTCATATTCTCTGCTTGGAAATCCGTCTTGCATCTTCTGATGACTTTCGCACTTGAACAAGTCAGAAGCGGAACGTTCCAATTTACTGAAATAACCTATTGTATTCAAATTGAATAGCGTCATTAAAAACAATTTAAATTTAACATTAAGTGAGCAACTTGTTGAACGTTAGAATTTTAATGAAAATTTAAAAATGATTTTATAATTGTAGCAGTGCTTCTCAGTTTCCATTTCAGCCTGATGCTTAACAGGCTCAGCGAATAAAATGCAAAATTTTACAAACAAATTAACTCAAATGTCGGTATCCATCTTGATATCTGAAGGTAGACTTGCATTAACGTGTGAAATTTGACTTCATCATAAAAGCAGCTGTAGTTTTGTAAGCTGAAACTTCTGTAGATATTGATTTAGTGAACTTTGTGCACTCGGCTCTAGTTAGGTCGCGAAATGTGTGCAGTTGTCCGTGGTTCTGAGTCATTTGTTGAGCAAGCGTGTGAACGCTTCACAAAGTGTGTTCATCACCACTTGTAGCCTGTATACAAAATTTTGATTTTCATAAGCGCTTAGTGATCAGAAAGTTATATCTGATAGGGTAGATCAACGGTCTCTCAATATTTGAATATAAATCTCGATTTTCTTCGTGATTAATTCCATTAAACTAATATGATGTGGCAGTGTATATTGTTGATCACAAACCCGGACTCACGCACTATTACCAATATTGAATTTTTACAGTCATCAGGCAAAGTCAGCGAGATTATTTCTATCGAGCCTTGAAATGGTGAAAATAGTTAATCGAAGTTGGATATTTAGGCTACTGTCTAATCGCGTTCATAAAACACACCTCGGTATAGAATGCATATTTACAAGTTATTCTTATTGAAGCACTCACGGTGAATATAATTGGTTTTTGTTATGATAATTTATGAACAACGATAGCTGATGTTTAGGACCACCGCCACATTCATAGCAAGTGAATGTTTGCGCATTCGGATTACACATGTTAGTCAACTGAACGAATAATTTTCATCATGCTAATAAATACAGGCTTTAAGTAAATATCCAAATTTGCAAGAATTTCCATTACGAATTTCAGCTTTCAAATCAGCCTATTTTTACTCAAGATTGATACGTAAACAAGCACAGATTTTAGATTGCATTGGCTCCTCACCTCTACTTTTTCGTTCAGCGCAGCAAACTGACAAAATAAATGAAAAAGATGGTTCGTAGAAAAGTGCAACCAGTTTAAGATGAAAGCACTGTCAGTTATATTATTGTAAGAATATAAATGTATTAAAACTCTGCTTTTGTTATCCCTAGAAAGTCATATACATTCTTCTGCAAATTGATCAAATAGGTATTGTATACGCACCGTACGTAATTGAATGACATTAGATTAATATGATGGTTCCAAGGTTGTCACGGCCGGGGTGGTTTTGGGGATAAGCTCCCAAATTCAAAAATGCTCCAATGGCCCGCGTCTCATATAGCCTCTGACAACCAAGTCCAGCTCCTGGCCTACGCGTTGTCCTGTGTGACCCGGCAGAACTGCTTCTACTGACAGGAGAAAGAGCGAAGGCGGCTGACTGGCGCCTCAAAACCAGCATGCTTCGGGCAAGTGGAGCTCGTTAGTCCATGAAGGCGGCCCACCTAGGGGAAGGAAAACCCTTATATCAAACCTCCACTGCCTTGTGGCTACATCCATTCATGGAAAAGGCTTTAGGAGTCAACCTCAAGGGAAAATTCGGAGCCGGAGTCCCGTTAGGCAGTCCGAAGTTTATTTAACTTCGTCCTGCCAGCTCCTGAGACGGCATTGTCGTCCAAACGTATCAGCCTAGCTGTTCCTTTGGTTCCAGTGGAGCGGTGGAGAGGGAGCACTTGCTGCATGAGCAACAGCTAGTTCTCCAAATTGAACTGCCCTGGCGTACATCACAACGCACAAATGGAGAGGACACTCCATTCCGCTTCTACGGAAAATAACACGGGAAGCACCAGATACCAGTTAAATGCTTTGGCTCGACTGGAGTAGAGCTAAGCGCCTGGGGCTGCTTTTGACGGTGGGAGAGACTTCCAGGTCTCATTGGACGGCTACCGCCCGCCTCAAGCTGGGCAGCCCCCAGTTAATGAGGTGCCGTCTCGCCGCGGTCTGCTATCCTCATTGGGTGCATAGGGATTAGGAATCAACCGACAAGCGAACTGTATTTTTCCGCACCAGCGAATCGAAATACCAAACAACAAATGTCAGCTCTAAAACTTGAAACCTGTAACGTCCGGTCCATGCTTCCAGGATTTCATGACGACGTCTCGAATATCAGATGCGTTAGATAGTCCGCCGTGATTAACAACGAGCTAAAGAGGCTGAATGTCGACGTGGCTGCCCTACAAGAGACGCGCTTACCAGACACTGGTAAGCTAACAGAAAGTGATTACGCATTCTTTTGGAAGGGAAGAGGTTCCGATGAGCCTCGACTGCATGGAGTTGGGTTTGCTGTGCGAAATGACATATTAAAAGCAACAGAACCGAGCAGAAGCGGGAGCGACGGGATTTAGATTCTAAATCTGAGGTGCATTACTGGTACCATTACGTTGGTCAACGTTTGTGCACCGACGCTCTCTGCGACGCCTGCTGAAAAAGACGCTTTTTATCATAACCTCACAGCCGTCCGGAAAAGCGTACCACAGAAAAACTGTGTAGTGGTATTGGGTGATTTCAATGCCAGAGTTGGTGCAGATTACGAGTCTTGCCAAAACTGTTTTGGAAGGTTCAGTGTAGGTAAAACCAATGAAAATGGGCAACGCCTTTTAGAATTGTGCACACAGCCCAATCTTTGTGTCAGTAACACTTTCTTTCAAACAAAATCACAGCATAAAGTCTCTTGGAAGCATCCTCGCTCTAAGCATTGGCATCAGCTTGATCTTATTCTTGTTAGGCGTGATAATATAGTAAGCGTGCTTCTCACCAGATCATATCGAAGCGCAGACTGTGACACTGATCATTTACTGGTCTGTGCAAAACTGAAGCTCCCCCACACGAGATTTCACCGCACCAAATTGTCTACTAAGCCTAGGATAGACGTCACTCGCATGTGCGAACCTAATCTAAGTGCGAGATTTGCAAAGGCCTTCACGGACGAGTTCAACAAGACAACCCCACTTGAATCTGCTTCAGAAAACTGGGAATTGATAAAAAGCTGCATATGCCGAGTCGCACTTTCCACTTTCGGTCCGGAGAAAGCTCGAACGAGCGATTGGTTCGAAGCAAATGCTTCTGAGATGACTGCTGTGCTGGATGAGAAACGCTCAGCATTCTTGAGGTTCAAAGGTATGCCAACAGAAACAACCTGTCGAGCGTCTCAATCAGCTGTGTAATCTCCTGCTGGGCTGCACTGGGTGTGATGTGGACACAAACAAATGCGAGGGCTGACTTGTAGCGAGTCAGGATACTCATGACAACTTGGACGTTTTTACGGGTTAGGGATATTCCCGTTCCATATTGTGCAAGCCATACTCTGGGAGGAGTGCAACGCCACCGCCTCTCCTGTCGCCAGATCTATCGCATCTAATGGCGAGATACTGTTGGTTGATTTTTTTGGCACATCGTCAAGCGCGGACAGCCAGGTCTTGGAAAGCTCTATAACCCGAGTGTACAACTCAGCTACACGAAGAGAGAGCTCAGCCTACTTATTTCTTATGCTGCATACATTAGCGTACAGCAATGGGGCGCTTTTCGAACGTTAGATACTATTTATTATTAAAATCTGACTTTAAATTAAAAGCACTGCAACCCAGTACAATGAAAACATTGACCTAATCAAAACATTCCAATTTTATATCATTAAACCTCCAGCAGTCGCTCTGGCGATGAATCCTTGTCAAAATATAGCTCTCAACTTTATCGGTAATGATAACTTTCATCGTCTGAACCATGACCAAAATGACACACCTTACATTGAATTGGCTGTTACATTTGGACAGTACCACCAATCACGTACTGAGACTTTCTTGCGTAAATAAAAAGACTGGTTCAACTGTCCGTGCTCATATGAGATGCACACGTTACGGGTATCAACGTTGTTGTTTTGCTGCTTGTGCGCCGTATTTTGTGGAGGTTAGTTGATAAAATTTTTTTGTTCAATTCGCTAACTACATTCAAAATTTTGCTAAGTTTCTATCGCAAATATATTCCTCAAGATTATTATGTGGCAAATTTGTATAAAGAATTTGCTGAATGGATAACAATTTAAGTTTTATAAAAACCGTGCATTCACGAGATAGTACAATGTTATTTCCTAGTTAGCGGATCTACAAGCCATATTTTGGATTATTTATTTGTAATTGAGAGCTAGCATTTTTCGCCTATAAAAAATTATTAATGACACTATCTACTTCACGATTTGTTTTTGTAAGGGCAAATCAAACAAAAAGCGGTATGAGGATAGCGTACCATATAACATACGAAAATAACGATTGCTGCGGATCTCCTACGGAAGATGTTGTAGGTATACACACGATAAATTTATACTCGCTGAAAATTCGTGTACTTGAATAAAGCCATTTTTCTTCTTCTTCTTCTACTTAACTCGCGTCAGTCAGTCTGATTCATTAGTGACGTTTTCTTTTTCTCATGAGAGCCTATAGCATTTGCGTCGAATCCGTTCAATAGACGACAATGGCCATTTAGTTCATAAAGCGTTATCGACGCCTGCTTCGATTGTGAACGATCTAAAGCAAGTTATTTACGCAGCGCAGCATCAGTGTCCAATATTTCCATAGCTGTTCAAGCTAGTTAAAATAGATATGATAGCAGTGTCTCGCAAGCTCAAAGTGTTTACCATTATCCTACTGTTTCGATTCATGTGGATCGTGATCCTGATCCCCAATGCAAACAGCACAGAAACATTCTTGGCTGCTGAGTGATGGACATGTATGCAAATATGAATTTGTGTTCAACATATCGACTCATTTAATACCACGAATGTTTTCCATTTATTGCACATGACGGAACCCGAGCAGTTTTCTCATTAGCATGAGAACCGACAGCCAACTCCAGATCCTGTGCTGCACTTGTGACACATTAATTTTTGTGTATATTGAAATTAGTAATTATCAAAAGAAGTTAAAGATGGACAAAGCTTTATCCGGAAATTTTCGAAATTTCAGCTTCACGCATGTGTTAATAAAGCACTCAATGTTTAATGTTCATGTAGATTCAAGATTCAAGATTCAAGAATTTATGGTCACACAAAGCACATAGCTTCACAATTAACATATCATAGTAAATATGCGTTCAATACGAGGTTTATAAAAAAATCATACGATGTCACTGGAGTCAAGTAATATGCTTACCCTGAGTCAATACACAGACATCGTCAAATCGTTATGTAACAAATAATTGTCCAAGGTTCGAGTGAATGCTTGGATACAGGGAGAGGTGATAATTGCTTCGGGAAGGTCATTCGACAGGAATCAGACATGTAACGAAAAGAAATATCGGCGACAATGTAAACACCTAAACAAGGTGTAACTAGCACTAAATAAAAGTTATGAAAATCAATTTATGCTTCAGCATGGCTGATCGGAAAATGTTGAACAAGGACAACGTTCTTATTCGTTAACCCGATTTTTAGACAACAAAATTATTTTATACACAAACATTTCATGAAACATTTCAATCAAAATTTATATGCAATGTTAAGATAGTTTGCAGCCAATCGCAACATTACAACTTTCACGAACATTTCGATTACAGAACCATGAATGATCCTATCATACATTTATCCTTAAAGTGGTCTTAACCCAAGAATGCATCATTAAATTTGGTATAATAAACCCAAATTTTGCCGGAGATCATAAGCGATATTTCGAACCTACCTATATTTTAGCTTACGAAGGTTGAATAGCAACATGGCCATGGGAGCCAACGGAATCAAACCTGCAATTCTAACTTTATGTGACAGTAAATTGTGTAAACTACTCTATTTAATTACTCTGCGAAAAGCTTTTGTGTTGGCTGACTGAAAAAAGAAATTATAAAACACATCTACAAAGGTGGCACTCCTTCTGACAAAGAAAATTGCTGCACTGTTACACTGCTACCTGTGATCTCAAAAGATGTTGAGCAAATTGAATGCACAATTTTCGTTAGCCATTTCTAAACCCAAAATCTCGTTCTTCGTTGACTTACCTACTGGAGCCAATAAACGACTAGACACACATAGTAGATTAAGGTTGTTGCGTGCGCGTGTGTTACCTGGACATTTAATATGCAGGACGCTAGTTTTAATGGTTACACTCTTACCGGGACGAGAGGCTACATCCTTAATCGCGGTTAAATGTAAGTATCACCGGTGGAATATTTAAGATCATCGAAGCCAAAAGCGGTGTTCCACAAGCTTTCAGAATTGCAACGATTCATGTTTTTGTCCAAATCAATGACCTTCCTAAATTCGTCAATGCAAATGACGGTTCTTATTTTGGATGGTGCTAAGTATTGAAAGCGAATCAAGTCAAGGTTGGACAGCTTGCGAATACATTGAGCAGCTGGTCAGAGAGGAACAAGCTCATATTCAACTTCAGAAAGTGTGAAATGCTGAAAATGGGTAAAAATATGCCAATGCTCCAACAAGTTCGGATAACAGAAGTTGGAGTGGGCAAACAGAATTAAAGGTCCTCCGTGTTTGAATAAGTGGAACCTTGAATAACAGCAAGCACTGCGGAGCCATGTACAGCTGATATAACCGCATTACAGGTATGGTTCGACTTATGTTTGCAAGTTTTTCGCCTGAAAAATTCCATCTGCTCCAAAATTCGTATATAGACGGAGTGTTTCATTACTCAATCAATTGTGGGCAACATGAATTCAAAAGGACGTCAAGTTTCTTTAGAAGATTCATCGCATAGAAAATAAAATGGTGCGCTGTATTCGCGATCTACCATATGATTATCATGTGGAGCATCTTAATTTGGATACACTGGCTCGCAGAAGAGATCCATAGGATTTACTATTCACCTATAATATATTTATCTCAAAGATTCATAATCTAAGCCATCTATTTCGAATTTAGTCAAGCAGTACCACACACACTCAGTCATTGGTATTAGATATACCACATCCTCGCATTTCCGTCAGACGTTTTACAATAATCGAGTGAACGGATTTTCAGAAACAAACTCGATAAATTTTTGCTAATTAATTTCACCCGAATACCCGTTTTATAATTGATTGAGCAACGACTAATCCCTACGACAGTTTCTACATCAGGCTTAAGCTATACAAGAAATTTTTCAAAATAAATAATCTGTCAATTTTTCAAAAGCCTCAATTTTTACATGCTGGAAAATTATAGGCTTTTTATACCTTAAATTCGTGAATCTTGAATTTCCTGTATAAAAAGTCTTATCTTCAAATCCGAAATAGATACGGATCGGTCTACAAGCGGCATTTAAATGCTTGTAGACGAAATTTCGACTCGCGTGTTTTCCATAGAATTTTGTGTGTTCAATTTTCCAGAATAATTAAAATCAATAAAGCTTATATATTCTAGTGATTACATCTCTAACACTTACACACCTCAACCGTTTCGTGGCTGTTTACCATCAACAGGTGGAGAGAGAAAGATCAGCTTCAGTGAAACTCGAAAGTTTGGATTAGTGTTAAACAAAGTTATCCCACTGATAAATATAGTTCCCAACATGATGTTCAAATAAAGAGTCAAAAAATGATTCTTTGTCAAACGCTCAAGACGCTCACAATGATCAATGCATTGTGGTGCTCACATCCACAGCACTTGCACATCACAACCCGTTTCTCGCTATTGGCCGTCATCAGGTTGAGATTGTGTTCAGTGAGATTTGAAACAGTACATGAGTGGTAGACAAAATTGTACCCGAATGTCAAGGGTAATCATATTCACATTTGAAGAATGTATCGGCTAAACATGTTTTTGTTGTCATCAAAAGATGTAAACTATTGTCAACATAGATAGGTTTGCTGAATGACCCAAAATACAGTGTGTAGAAATCAATGATGAGCACTTTCGTTTCGATATCAATATCAATCCTGAAATGCATATCATCAAATTAATGTCATTATTCATGATATTTCTATTTGGTTACTTACAGTAAGAACGATCAAATACAAGTACAACTGAACGTGAAATATTTTCAATTTGGGTTATGTTTGTTCGAATGTCAACTACTTTAAATTAGTAATTCACATCCAACCACGCAGTCTGATGTTTTCGGGATGACTTAGTCAAATATCTATATAACTACCAACGGATTAAAAAGACAACGTATTTGCATAGTCACCACGTACTGATTGTCACTACATTACATTTAGTTTTAAACGAATAACATTTGAAACGCTTGTTCTCGCATCCTTCGGTGGATGTCGACCATGGATGAACATCACAATCGCACAATTTGTCATGTTCCACATATTCGCGAATTACCAGATTCCGATTCGGGAGGAACAACCTCTCTCGCAGCGCTCAAAACGATAAGCAGAACTCTATCTTTGGGCGTCAGTTGCAAAGTGGCGGCGTGATCTGCATTCAGCGGTCAAGAGCTGCTTCTGATCTGCAGACCACGCTTTACACAATATCCCCAATGTGATCAAGGATTTTATTCGTGCACATGCTGTTTGTTAGCCAAACGTATTTGCATGCCGACGAAAAACAGTCCATTAGCGACTGTAGGTGTTCTTGGCAGTCTCGGAATAGCACTTCCCTTGCCTTCGTTTGTGCCCTCAACCGGTTCAGATTGGAAGAAAAATCCTTTTGTCCTCGTCCTAGAATCGTGCGTCAGAGGCAGAGCAGAAAAAATGCCGAACAGCGTTGAAGCAAGAAATCACGCTTGTTTTACGCCTCGGCGAATTCCTAATAATTCAGAAGGGAGATTCCTCATTAAATGTTGCAGTCGCCTCAATCACCATTACTCTTGAATATTGAGATGATCTTTGTCTCTCGCACCTCTTGGGCGACACACCTCTTGCCAGCACTGACGAAGCTAATCGTGTAAAAGCTGTAATAATGCTGTTTCAAAGCATTTGATGAGCTCAGGTGGAATTCCGTTTTAACCTGGGGGCTTCCCATTCTCTTAGTGGACTAATGAGCTTATCAAGAGTAGGGGGAGTATCTAGATTTTTAATATTTGGCAAACGCTCAGTATTTTCAAGTACACGCGTAAAATCGTATTGTCCCTAAGTTAGAGAGAGGAGAAGTGCTCTACGCATCTTTCCATCTGCTAAATTTTGCGAAAATCAAGTTCCCAGATACATACATTTTAAGTTTGTTTGTACCGATGGCTAACTCGACCCTATCATACATACCGTACAAATTTCCAGTTTCCACAGCTTTTTGGATACTGAGACAAGTATCTGTCAAATAGTCATTTGCACATCGTCTTCCAGGCTGTAGGACCTTATTTCTATCTGCTCTTAAAAGCCGTATGTTTTCATCTTTTGGTATACCTTTGAAACTCAAGAATGCTAACCGCTTCTCATTCAATACAGCAGTCATCTCAGAAGCTTTTGCTTCGAACCAATCGCTCGTTCGAGCATTCTTGGGACCGAAAGTGACACGTGAGACTCGGCATTTGCCGCTGTTTAGCGATTCCCAGTTTTCTTGTGCCTATCCAATTGCGGTTGTCTTGTTTAACTCAGCTCTAAATGCTTTTTGCAAATAGCACAACTACATTAGGTTCGCAGTGTTGAGAGTGATCCAAATCTGTAGAAATCGTACAATTTTAATTAGTTTGATATTTCCTAATGAACTCAATCGAAGATATATGACAAAAGATGTACGAATAAATATAATATTTTCAATAGTGTTCATGCATATAAGCTTAATCATGGCAAGTAACATTGTTTGTGTCAATATGTTCATACTTCAAGCTTCGCAAATATTTCATTAATTTTCAATGACACGTGAATTTGGACCATCACGTTTCTATGTGATTAAAAGAGCTAGAAACCTGTTGTGGTTAAACCAGAACAAAATCCTTGATCGCATTGGGGATATTGTGTAAAGCGTGGTCTGCAGATCAGAAGCAGCTCTTGACCGCTGAATGCAGATCACGCCGCCATTTTGCAACTGACGCCCAAAGATAGAGTTCTGCTTATCGTTTTGATCGCTGCGAGAGAGATTGTTCCTCCCGAATCGGAATCTGGTAATTCGGGAATATGTGGAACATGACAAATTGTGCGATTGTGATGTTCATCCATGGTCGACATCCACTGAAGGATGCGAGAACAAGCGTTTCAAATGTTATTCTTTTAAAACTAAATGTAATGTTAAATTTATTCTTGGCAACATAAATTATTATTTTCTAGCAACCCACTATGACTAAATTTCGAGGATTTATTTTGAAAATCTGAAACGCTAAGATGGCTAAAAAGCCACGAAGTACTGAAAATTGCAAATATGTTTATCAAAACACAATACTGGTACAATTGGATTGAACTAAAACAAAAATGGTGAACATGGAATGCTGATGTTGGTAAATCCTTTCAACTCACAGCATAAATTTTCACATCTAAAGTTATTTGCAGTGAATAAGCGGAGAGTGTATTTGATTTATTCTTTTTTCAGAAATACGCTTGTTAGATGTTGTGGATTCGAAGACCATCGACCATGATGAAAATTGTGGATGCGTCAGTCCTTCAACATCTGAAGCTATCCGTCAACAGGTAAACTCTGGCGTTTGGTTGATGATATGTGCCGATGTGGCGATGCGATTCACCATCTTAGTCTTGAAAATGAATAAATACATATTATAATTGCTTTAATTTATAACCTGGTTGTGTCAATATAATGCTGTTAATTCTTGTACTCAGGTAATAAGATCAGCTTACAACGTTTAATTACGATTAGAACTAGACATCAAAGACATTAAATCCAACGTTGACTACGCTAACCTCCCGTTTGAGGTAGAGATGATTATTATCTCAGCGATTCACATACTAGCGATAATCCATCAAAAATTGATTTTCGAATCGCACAAAGCAATAGAAAGCCAATCAATGAAACGCTTACTACACACGCGAGAGCGAATGAAACAATTATCTATATCATCTGTGCTATTCTTTTGTCTCATGACGGCACCAAATTCTTCAGCTGGTGTGAACCGGTGGTCACTTTACGAGGGTAAGTCAGGAGATTTCGTGCTGATCGACCCCATTAAAACCCTCACTAAACTGAATCCGAGAGCAAAAAGAAATGACAATGTTTCTCATATGTTGTTGATTTCAGATGGGTTGTCGTTACAACCGTTTCCGTGCGATTCCAGTGAAGCTGAAATTTTAGTGCCTGGGGTTGCTGTAGTTTGAAGTTTTCGCGCTTCGTGTTTCCACAATATGTTAGTAGGTTAATTTTCGGAAGTAAAACTAGAGCTCCAGAGTGACACTGCAAATTAACTACGATTTAAATCTAACGCGAAAAAAACAAGGTTGTCTACCAAGATTCTGAAGTTACGGAACATAAATCATGTATGGTAAGCCGCAATTGTTGCCAATAATACCAAAATATTGCTTGATAATTTCAAGCACTGAGTTCAAAAGTTCAATGATAAAACATTTTGCAAATCTTTTCTCGTCTGATTTCAATGAATTAAAGCATCGAAGCACGTGGACAATAAATCTCAAACCACTAATGTCTTGTTCACTTCAAATAATTCTTCTTCAGTTAAATGAACAATGGAAATTGAGAAATTTTGGAAACTTTTCTGTTGAAAAATACCACAAATGTAATCCAAGTGATATACTCATTGAATTGAAGGGCAACATTAACAGAAACGGCGTCCCAATACTTGATGCGATGTTGATGTACAAGCAAGTAACACGATTTCTCGCATTCCGCTCTGAAGGTAATATCATAATGATTGATTGGTAAATTCGAATTGTTTTTCATTCTGATATTGTTTATTTGTTCGGTACAACGTTAACTTTATTATAAGCGACTCATTGTAACAAGTGGTTGTTCGGGATGGGACTTTGTTATGCCACTAGATTGCTTAATCGTATCCCTTTGCTTCCGTCCAGTAATTTGTTTATTAAGTTTTTATACGCTCGATTCAACATTGGTCACGTACTCCCATTCCGCTTGGCATGACCAACGGGCAATCGAGTCCTGATTCATCACTGATGTTAATATGTTCAAAGCTAGTCGTGTTCACACAGCAGAAAGCCAATTGATCAAACGCGTTTATTACGCTCTGAACGAGCAGCAAAACGCCTATTGTGTATAGGCACATCAATTGACCACAAAACAGACGTGAAACATGTTTGTCCCTGTTGCCACTTCGATTTGATTTGTCAATCGATTTCGTATCAAAGGGTTAATTCATGGTCTCAACACACGGGGCTAGTTTAATCGAGATTGACAAATTGATTAGTGTTTGATAGTGGCTGACGTTTTACATCTCTTCACGCTTCCGAGGGTGACGAACCTTGAATCATTATAATACAATTCTCCTCAAATTATTAGGGGCTCACGATTGCCGTCATGGGTCTTTTCAGTGTTTCCTGATCTTCTGTATATCATGCGAAAGCTGATGAGTGGAACTCATCGATAATTCAATTCACACCTATATATTAGCGAGTTAAAAGTTCCTGCTATTCCGGCGATCATTCTTTCAATAAAGCTATCAATAAATCCAATATGTTAAAAGCTACAGTTTATTTATTATTTACACCAGACGTTGGTCAAAAGAAACATGAATGTATAAAAATAAATTCAGTAAACAAACAATCACAACATTGTATTTAACTTTTGCTTTCACTATATCATTAGGCATTTATTTCTGTTTAAATCCAATGTCATACATGTACTGTCCTTACGAGCCGCTTAACTCGATCTGATAGACATGTGTGATCGGGGATAGTTGGTGTGTTCAGCTGCGATCAATACACCAACATTTTCTGATTGTGTATTTGCTGCCGTGTTTAATCGACCGGAACATTCCATGCACAGGAAGTGCATGCAATATTTTGCTCATCCGTTGTACAACCGATTATGATTTTGTGTGGATAGCCGTTCATTTCGCCTTGTTTACCATATTCCTACTACGATTTGTGAAAAATGCAAACTTAAACACATACCAGCGAATACCTCAATACATCGTGTTCTCCCCTCAGTGTATTAACAAGTGTTTGCTTCATGTATTTCTTAGGTTATTACAACGAATCAAGTAATGCTTTTATTTAGATATCCACGGTTGGATTTGCTGTCTCATAAAAGATTTCCACATTCTTCTTATCATTATTTTTCAATTTTGCGGAAGATTCTCGGTAATATCTTAGATAAAGTAGAAAATTCATGGCATCGCTGGCAAATAGGGCACATGCAGTATATCGGCCTGAACGGAAAGTTTGAGAATAGATTATCACAAATATTTTGCAATACATATGATAAAATTAGCGTTTTTTCATCGCACAAACTTGTGTATGCATATAATGTGTGTATGCATATAATCAAGCAGAGCCGGAAACGGCGTGGACTTGACTACAGCTAACTCAGAAGTCAAAGTCATATATAGTGTGTACGATTCTTTAGATTCTTTGCGTGGTCTAGTGCATCTGTGGTCAATATGTTAGGGGAAACGAGGTACGATCTGATGTCATCAATTTTATGGGAAAAGTATTTTCCAAATTTAATATATGCAAAATCGTTGAAAACGATTGATCAAGGAAATAAATAAGGATTCACGGTTCACTGAAACAAACTTACTCTCTTCCCCTGATGACAACAAACATCCAGAAGCCAGTTGTGGAATGTAAGCACCACATACCAGAATAAATAGTCGTTTATTTAATGAAATTTCGCTACACCAAGTGGCAACGTTGATTTGGTTGTCCGTCAAAGAGACATTCCACTCGCAACTTTTTCTGCTTCTAATTACCAAATTTCAGATTTTGAATTTTCACGATGACATCCCGACGATATTTATAATGTAAAGTTTTGTATTGCTAGTGAATGTTGGAAGCAAGCTTAGAAAAACGCCTCACTCGCAATTGTCAACACCTTATCTTTACTTTTATAAGTAGAATTCCTAAATTGACAATCTCCTCAAACGGTATGTGTTGGTTAACACTTAGTTATGATATGTCGAACCAAAGCGTTAGCTTCGAGCACTTTTTACGTTAAGTTCTTTTGATGAGTTGCATACAGAACTTTGCTGAAACCATACATATGCTTTCGTTTCAAAACACGATTTCACTTAAACAGTTCACGTGAAAATTTTTCGAAACCCGTATTCTTGCTTACTTGCAATATTCTTCATATGTAATAGGACAATTTGCTCTCACCCAGATTCTTGTTCGTTTCAGCTAAGCAAGCGGAAAGAGTGGTGTTAAACAAGCCTTTCCAAAATACGCCTAATACAGAGAGCCATTGTAATTTCTTTAACAAATGCATCAACGGATAAAATTTAAGGGATAAATTTAGGTCTGTAACAGAGCGCTAAATTAGAATTCATCCATTGTTATCATGCAAAATATATGTAAAAATATGTGTTTTGTAGAACTGTATTTCTACCATGATAAGTATGTTATTATATTTCACTTAAATTCTGCAAGGTGGACTCAATATATTGGCTAAGATTAAACTCATTTTTGCTAGAATCTAACTTCTTTTATTTGCAAGATCTTACGTCTTGTCATTTTTTCCCAATGTCATTTTTATGAAACACATAATGATACTATTGAACAATATTCAAAAATGCAGCATAACTTTTACCCCGACAGAAACGCTAATCACAAACGAGTTGAGCATGGTGAGCCGATTAAAAACGAGTGAGTGTTTATAATCATAGTGTATTAAACACAAAAGCACAATTCGGATAAACAATTTGTAGGACCTATAGCAAATGAATCGACAAATATCCTACGTCGATGAAGCGATGCTGAATAATGTTCATTAGTAATTTGGAAGAAAACGTGTGTTACGACGTTGACATTATATCATCCATAACCTTTTGAACTGATTTTATAACCAAAGTATTGTAGTGCTCACATCCCCATCCCTTAAACACCACTACCGGTTTCTGGCTAATTGTATAAACCTTATATTTCATAAATGCTATATGCATTCGGCGAAAACCAAATACCTTGAGGCAGTAGTTGATGTAGTACGCGTCACTTTCACACAAATATCTGGAGCAATTGTGCAATCGATTTCGAAATCCATTTTTAACTTTAATGTGATCGGCACCTGTCAATGAAGTGGATACTTCACAGCTAAGATGTCGTTCTCCATCTGTTCGATACAATAGTTGTCATCCAATGGTACGTGTAAAGCATTAGCTTTTTATCACCATAAAATCTTGATTATTGATTCTTGATTCTTAAGCAAGTTCAAACAATGTCATTTGAAAAATATTATTCATTTTGGCCATCATTATGTCATTCGGTATTTTGATCCGCAATATACTTGTATAAACTAAATTTAATATGTGAAACTATGAAAACTATCCGATGAAACTTGTTTTCAGAGTAGTATTCTCGTTTGAATCTCTTATAGTAAAACAATTTTCATTGATGAATAAAAAATGACTTTCGTTTTTCGCTCAGTTTTCAATTATTATACCTTGATGCCGGAAAAAGAAATGGCTTTGATCGATACGAATAATCATAAACCTGACATCACAACATTGAAACACGTGGTAAGAATAATCGCGGTCAAAATACATAATACTACACTGATTGCATTCGTATAAGATCGAACTGAGAGAACTGCAGCTTTACTGGGCATTTGTGTTGAAACAGCAAAGAATAAGGCGTCATGACACTTTTAGAGTTTCCAGTGATATTTGCCCTTTGTTGCATAATGCATTTCATCAATCGGATTTAGTGTATACCATATGATTGACCCACATTTCTACGTTCAAAATAGCTGCATTAGTGTGTACAAGTTTCTACATGCGGAAGTCATATTAGACTGAACTGAATGCTATTCAGAATCTATGGCCGAAATTATAAACGGACGACATCACACAATAGAGAAACTGTTGGATGAAAATTCGATTAACAATATTACATTTTGTCTGAATTCATTAGGGATGTTATGATGTGAATATTCTGAAAGTAAGAAAACTGTTTTTTTATTAATTTAGGACCGATTGGCAAAAATCTGGAATGCGAATGGAAAACTTTGCAGCATTCGGTTCAACAATTATTTGAAGAGGCAGAACGGCGATATCTATATGAATGCCACGGTCACAATGAAAATGGAGCATACTTTCAGTGTGCGAAGATACCCTGAAAATTGGGTCCTCAGTTTATTACAAGTGTTTAGTAACGGTGTCCATGAGAATGCGCTTATTGAGTATGCACTTTATCCAAGCGGAAGTAAGTTAAAACAACGGTATTTCGTATATTCTCTTACAATAATTACTTCTGTAATTTCTCAACAATTTTCTAAGTAAAATGTATAGTCAGAAAACGAATTGTACTTATAAGCCGAAGTTGGATAAGTTTGCTGAGACCAATCTGTTTAATCACACTTGCCTAAAGACCTGTAGATGGGGTTACACCCATGTTCAGCAACAACCAACAATACTGCTTTGCATGTATTTTCATGGAACATCTTTTATATAAGTGCATGCATATGAGCACCTTGTTCATGATCATAAGTTTCAGACCTATGTAAATTTGATTAGACACATGTGATTGGGCAGTTAGGTCGTACCAAGCTCATTGAACAGTGGCATACCTGCGCCACTCGTTTACCAACTTTTCACTGTTTTAATCAGCTACTTATAAAGTAGCGAGTAGACGAGAACTTCGATTCGCATTGCGCCATCCGTCTACACAAATACTAGTTCTAAACGCGAAGAATTTGGTTAGCATGCTTACAATACAAAAAAATTAGTTGAGCGACAGTAAACCAAAGGCTATTGTTTTTCCGCGTGTAATTGAAATCGATGGTTGCAATAGCTTTGTACATCGAGTTTTATAACAATAAGTTTACTGGGCGAAATTTTTGATCTGCGTGTAATCTAAACATTGAAATGATGTACTTTGTTAACGGTCCAATGTCCGCTTACAAATTAAAAAAATACAACTTGATTCAAATGATAACTCAGTAGCTGTGACTTCGCTAATCATATTTTAGTTTAACGTGATTACTGTTTTAAGCCAATTAAATTACCGGTTACTGATGTCAGTCTCGAAATACTCAAGGTCTCAGCGAAATTAATGAGTTTTTTATTATTCTGTTTTTTAATAATATTCATTGCGATCGATTTCTTCTGAACCTAGATAACAGTGTCGCATAAAATTCAAAATATATTCGACTAACTTTCTTGTTGTTTTGGCTTAATTCGGTCGATGTAGACTATCGATATACCTCACAATCGCATTGATTTTTTCATGGTCCACAGCTTTTCCAATGACTTAACTGTCCGATTAGTTGATATCATGCTAAATATTCAACCCAATTGAAGGAAACATGAAAATATTCTGGGGTGAAAGTATCTGTACCTTAAATATTCATGTCCATTTTAATCTAAATACCTAATGATTAGTTTACATGAGTTAGAAATTTTTACCTATAATAATAGTGTACATCACGGAGCTGAGACAAATAAAAAAGATAAATTGTTGGTTAAATCAATTTTGTTTATGTTTTCGTCTCTGATTTGATGGACTGCTTAAATCGTGACGTAGCTAGAAGATAACTCATCGAGTAGATCTATCATCCTTGAAGCATTTCGCGAGACGTTTCAAATAGCATATGACAAACAGTAATTTATTAGGAATAAGTTAAACCATCACAGTATTTTAAAAAATACCCGGAACATAGCATTGAACTGAACAACAGTTTGCAAGGATTTTCGACGATGAGAATCGCAAATACGCAAAAATGGACAAATCAAAATTAAACACGAGAAATTGAAAATAGCTATTTTAGAGAATTTGTTACTATCGTTGTCAAACCTGAATGATAACGCTTGCATACCTTATATTACACATCATGTAAAATCATATTTGGTTTTTATGCCTACAGATCCTTTGCCGAATACGGAAGGTAATTTTAAATCATATATTTGTATGATTTCCATAGCTTAAGATATATATATATATATATATATATATATATATAATATATATATATATAATAATTTTTAATGTGTATAGAGTTTCGGACACAATAACAATAAACCTCGTAAGGTTTTTACTGATCATGTCTAACCGTTTCGCTGTTCATATTGGTTATCTGCTTTTTTTCGTTTCAGCGATGGCCTTTCTTGTTTTCTATCCACTAAATACCAGTAGGATCATCAACTTTTGCAACCATGTAAGAATTCAAACCAAACTTTAATAAAACATCGCCAGTTTTATCAATCCACAGTACTGATAACATAATAAAGTTGCTTGCATGCCTGCATGCAACGAAATGTTGACTCTACACCATTCAAGCAGTTTGCATTCAAAAATTATTCACTGCAGATCCTTTATTACTAAGCATTTTTATTACGGTTAGAATTATTTATTTAATAGTATTTTTTTCATAAAGATTCAAGATTCAAAATTCAACAAAGGGATATTGCCAACAAGCATGTAAAATGAAATTTGTTGCTTTGACTGAACAAAGACAGCACAGGGAATTATTTGTTTGTCAAATAAAATTATATTGTAATTTATTATCGATTATATGGGAGCAGGCTGAATGCGAGGCTGATGAAACACCGTGGAATTATTACATTGCTGATACAGTGAAACATTTCTGAAACTAAATGCACAAAGTGAAATTCTTAAAATGTTCAAGGCTCATAAAAATTCATACGTAACAACTGAGCCTTCACAAAAAAAATGAAGATGACAGTTCATTCGGAAATCCGTTATTACAAGTGAGCTGATTAGCTGCATCTGACTCGTGATTTTTTGCATTATCATTTCTTATAGACTTATTAATTCACTGAAAAGCTGCACTGGAATCAAATGTGTAAGATTCAACATCACCGTATTGCACGTTTCAGTGTCTTATCAAAAGATTGATTTTCCGTTGATACATATCGACATACGAATTATAACTTGGTAGACACGATTGTGGCAATAACTGAATAGGTTACTTTGTTTTACGTCGCCATTATGTGTACATGATCATTAGAATCATACATTGCCTAAACAGACCGAATAACTACCGCAAAACCGCAGCACATCAGATGCCCGTTCATATTTTCAGGGAAACGTAGACACCCGTGGAAAGTGTAGTTGATCCACACACCAATCGTTTTTACTAATAGGGTCGAAATTTGCTCTAATATGTCAAGAGAGCAAGTGATCTTCCTTCTTACAACGTTTCATCCATTTGAGTTGATAGGATATCCATATAAGGTCTTGAGATTCTGTTGTGGTAAATTACATTCAACTTCAATTTAAAGTTCTCCGGAATTTGATTTCGTTTGCGAAAATATCCAATTTACAGGTAATAGCTTGTCCATTAACGAAGTTTCGAATAAATAGTACAATTACGACAGAGTTTTACGAAACTCTGATTGTTGCGTTTAGTAGTATTATGGGGTACATTCAAGGGGAATTCTTTAATTGCTAACGGGATGATAATATTTTATACACGTTAAAAACTTGACACCGATACAACTAGGTGCTGCTTCAGAAATTAGGATTGATTTGTGTAATCGCAGGCTTTTGATATCTACATATATACACATATATACATGTACATATGTGCATATATATTGCATGCTCAAGCACAGCCGCTATCAGCTAAGCTTCGTTGCAGTCATTAAAGGTTGTCAGTTATTTGGTTGAAAACGGACGAGTCCTGCAAAATACAGGTTTCACCACTGGTCGCGATCCTTACATTTTGCGTTAGCCGAAAGTTACATCACGTGACAGTAATTGCACAACTCTGAATTACCAAAACCTCTGCGAATAGAAAATATCACGTCCGATTATATATAGAGTACTCAATGTACTATTCTCCAAAAAGTGATTTGGAAAAAAACGATAGAATTCCATCTGCATCAGACGGTTCGATCATATTCCATCTAAGTAATAGCTTCTTTGTAATTACCATCAATTCGGACAATTCAAGGTACGTAATGGTTTTTAAAGTAATAGGCCTAACAACAATCAAGGAAATGTTAAAATCAAAGCGTAGGCAACAACTTGCTGAGAAATAATATTACACTGAGTATACAGACTCAGGAATCGAATGTTTTGTCATAATTAGATTTTAAGTAATACAATTTAGTTGAGCGACTAACGGTGAAACCAAATATTTTTCCGAGTAATACAGACATTGAGAGATTAAAAAACATTCAACAGTTTGGTGGAAATGGGGTATCCCCAGCATATAATTACGTCTCGTAGTTCCTCGTGACCTTTTGCATGAACTGTTATTGTTATTGACAGCTTGGTGCATGAACTGTTTTGTAAAGTAAGAAAAGATCACCTCTGATTAATCGGTGAGGGAAACGGAGCCAATTCAGTTGAACGTCTCATCCTCCAAAATGCTTGTTTTGTTGAGCAATAATACATTATCTAAAAAATTCCAGATCTTCTCTTGAGCCAAGGAGAACATGACTGCAGCTCAGATTCCATGTATTTATTTGTTTTGCGAAAAAATATCCGAAATATATCCGTCAGTAGATTAAGAACACACGATGCTTTTGTGGAGGCACTGTTTGGTAGAATAAATTATTTCAGGCTGAAGCCATTCAGACAACAATCTTCTTCTTCAAAGCCATTTTTAAGCACGTCTTTCTTATAAGAATAACTTGAACAAAGCTTTATTGATTTTTTTCGAAAATTCAACTTTAGGCTAGTTTTAACACAAAACTACGATTTCTATACACATTACACATATTATGAAAAAAATACAAATTGTGACAAAGGTATCGTGAAGCAAATAGGGTAAATGACCTCCGTTATGAAGATGTCGGAGAGAGAACTATGTTGTGTTTTGATCGAGCCTGTGAGGAATCTTGACTCTTAAGCAGATGGGAAATAACAATAAAGATAGCATTTATAATCCAATCGCAAGCGAAAAATGTTGTTTCAGAATTTTTCAAGAATATCGTCATAATGAAAAGAGCTTGTGCGTGATAAGATCCTGATGCAACGTTTGAGAAACATAAAGTCTTTCGAAAGAGTACGGGGAAAATATCAGGTGAGCAATACGTAATATGTGTTAATGAACAAAATAATATGAAATGATAAATCTGCTTAGAATTAACGCCGATAGAACGAAGATGAAATGCATGAAAATAAGGCAGACGAACTTTAGTAAGTAGAGTATTTAGATGATGTAGTCAAGTTAGGTTATAAAGAAAGATTAGTGCGAATTGCTTCGCGAAGTTCGCCACGCAGATAACTGAACACAATTTCAGTACATTTTTCCGTATTTAAAGATAGACATCGCTCTGTTGATCATCTAGGCGGAGAGCGGATTTGACGGGTAGGTTTTAGGTACTATGCATCCAATGACTATGTCATTGCGTATTTTGAAGTGAAAGATGAACGCGGCTGTTGAAGCGCATCTTTATGTGCTGAAAAGAAGAAGGGAGATAAAATCGCTACTTGAAGAAACACTTTCTAAGTCGGCAGCTAAGCAGAGTGTAGTCAGTTGATTTCAACGTACTGAGCTCAATCGGAATAGTATCCACATATCGATTTCATTAGTTTGCCTGTTATGGCTCTTGTTTTGAGTAAGTACGTCCGATGGACACGATCAACAGAGCCGAACACGTTCGTGTAATCAATAAAACAAAATTTGATGGCTTATGATTTTCTATCAAGCTCTTTTAAAATTCTTTGAGTTAGACATAAACGTGATCAACTGTAGAGCGTTGCATCCGGTAAGCAAAATGATTATCATCTTCCAAGGACGGTACCTTCTGTAGATTATCGTTTACCGTGTTTTCTATGATTTTTAATACTTGTGAAAAGCATGCTATTGATTCAAACGCTCCCGCTGTTTTCTTGAGAACCGGTGTAATCCTGACAGTTTTCCAACCATTTGCAATTGTACCCACAGAATGGCAACGGTTGAAAATGTTAGCTATCCTTTTGGCGATCTATGGCGCACAAACTTTGAGTACCATTTAATTTAGCCTGACTGGGAAAAGGGATTTGTTCACTTTCAACCTACAGAAAACATCATTTCCATATATCCTGAAATCTAAAAACGTTATGTGGTTATCATGCACGTGCGTTTCACCACAAAAATCCTGTTTAATTTGATCTAGCGAGTTACTTCGTTACCGGCGCACATTGTATTGGCCACAATGTTTTCTTAAAGCCTTCAATAATTGCCTAGTGTCTGCTTCACCTTATAGTGAATTTACATACAGCTGGTCAGTACCTTGTTACTGACGCGGTAAGCATGCTCATTTTGCCGGCAAAATCTTTCCGGTGCAGTTGACGAAATATCCACAGGTCTAATACAAGTTGATTCAAATGGGCTTCAAATGTCGTACCATGAATTTAAATATTCTGTGATTGCATATCATTCACGCGACACATCACTGTCCGAGAACAATGAGAAGTTGGTCGAAGAAATCATCAGTTTCAAAGCCTCAATATTGCTCCGAATTTATCGCTCCCTGTAAACCTGAAGAGGAATTGTCGGGCGCATAATTGTTCCACAGGGTTTTGGCATAACTTTGATTACACAGTTCCAAGTGCCAACGATAAGTGCATGTGCATTCGCATAGTTATTCGTTAAATCTGTCACGAAGAAGTAGTTTAGTTGAGCAACGCCTCTAGTTGCAAAGTTTACTATATATGTGGGGGATATGTTTTTCCGGAAAGAAGAATCGATTGTTCTACAGTCACCATTGTTTAAAATATAAAACGATTGAAAAACAGGGGATTCACTGAGGAAAAAAGGGAAAATGTCGTGAGTAGACTAAAAAAATTTAGGAGGAATCTAGGTATGGGTAAAAATTTTTGATTTTCGAGGATCCGTAAATCACGATTGCTCAACGAAGCGACCTACACAAACGTAGCAACCACGGAAGAAGACAGTCTCAAGGTTAGAAATTGGATAAACCGCAAAAGTGTGTATATTACAATCATTAATTCGAATGAGCATTCAATGCCAAAAAAACGAATATCCATAGAAGGTCAAAACGTTTACGTTACAAAGTGAAAGTAGTTCACCACAATACTTTACCACCAGAGCATTAGTTAGGCTTAAATAAAGGATAGCATTCCTCGAAATGTTCATGAGGTCGCTTATTCAGCAAGACGTTTGAGCTAATTCAAATGTCTTCCGGTTCGAGTTTGAACCGGGCTGGAAGCGACTGAAGGATTCGGATAAACACGGGGAGGTAGGAAAATAAGTATTACATGGCGGTTGTGATTGAATGGTAATGACGCTTGATGGAGTTGAAGGCGTAAGCTCAACGAAAGCTGGTTTCAGACGATCAATAGAAACCGTGTCACATCAACCATTCATATCAAAAACTAAGTATGTGGGTTTACGCTCAATAACTCTGTGTGATCCGTGATAGGATGGTTGAAGTGGTTTACAGTGTCACGTCGCGCATAATCAAAATTACTCGTATCTAGATGAGGTGATTTCTGTTGGTGGATAATGCGCTGTCGAGGAGGTGCAAAATACAACTTTGACATAAACGATGGCAAGCGAGTAGTGTAGTGGTAATATAAAAGGTATTGACTAGCAAGGCACAACGATTTCACCCGGAAGAAAAATGTAGTTTCAGAAATTAATTATGCTGCTGACCATTGCATGTCTTCTTCATATATATATATATATTATATATATATATATATATATATATTATATATATCTGAATTATACATGTATCAGTATACCAAATTTACAAGCAAATTATGTTTGCTCTACTTGAATATATCAAACTTTTGCTTAATGATTCATTACTTTCAAATATAAAATTTAAGGAAATTTAAGGATTTAAATGCTAAATTAAGTTTCTTTTTGAAATGAAAGCGACATTGCTGTAGCATAAAAATCCACAATTTTTATGCGGCAAATTTATAGCTTTCGCAGTTCACCAAGAAGCCGCTGAATAATGAATTTGGGTCCTGCAGCCTGGTGAACCAAACCAAAACCGGAACAGGAATCTATCAGAAATTTGAGGTCGAAATGACAAAAGAAATGAAGGAACTTTTGATTGCGAAACTGCCGAGGATATCTGAAAAAATAAATTTGTACGACTTTACATGGAGCGTGTTGCCGAAGTATCCAAATTACGGTTTGTCGCAAACTCTGTTTTATTGTGTCATAATTATTAATATGCTGATAGAGCTTAGATTGCATTTGTCCATCTATGGTCAGCAAAATGCAACAGGGTATTTTTAATCTTTAATAATATGTTAGTCGGATTGAACAAGCGGTGCAATGTTTATTTAAAGCTTATCATCCTTGGTCAGCATTCCGTTTTTCGAAGACAGAAAAACAAATCCAATGTAGTGATTAAGCGTAGTTTTATTATGTTTATATGTATGTATGTATATGTATGTTGTATTTGCATCTGAAGAAATGATTGCGGTAAGTTCTATAATTTATTAGAAGGGGAGAGACCAACGTCGATCTTCGGGATAACCTTTGTAAATTTACATTGTTTGACAAGATTTTTGTATGATTTTATACCTGAACGCTAATTACCAGTGGATCAAAAGTCAAAACATTGTTTCCCAACATTTTCACTGATTCGATGCTCGCTAAAAATAATATGCACTTCATCCAAAAGATGGATAGCAATAACGAAAACCCGTTTGCGAATTGTAAGTGCGGATAAATGAGTAAGACTATAGAATGGTCGTTTAAAAGAGTTTTTGAGCTGTTGAGTGATAATAACTTTGTGAATCGCTGCTAAAAACGCAGTCATTCTAAAAAGAAACTCAACCTAAACCTAGCCGGATAATAGTTCTCGCACTCAACATAAATAAGGCAAATCAATTTCTCAAAAGCATTTCGGATAGTACGATGTACAAACGATGAGGTCAGAATAAATGACTTCTGTACTACGCAACGGGAGATCTGCCAAGAGCCAAACGATCATCTGGAGAATAAAAGCAAACCTAACGTAGCTTTAAATTAATGGGACAGCTTAATTCAGTCGAAAATTGGAAAATGAACACAGTGGACCCAAGTTTAGCAAGTTTCTGCTGATTAGAAAATGCACAACTCGAGCTTTATAATAATCACGCTAGCTAGAGCGAAAATTAACAAACATTTACAAATCCATGTTTAAAGAGTCTGATATACCTGATCAATGAACTTTAAACATTGCATTGTTATTGTGGATTAAAACTGACGAAATACATAATATAGATCTTGAAAAATATGGTTGCATTGCTTATTTCAATCACTACCACATTATTTCACACCACTCGTGGACGAAATGTGATCAATGCCATTACGACCCCACATTCATGCTTTCTCATCTATTGATTTCGTTTAGGTCACACCCCTCCTCTTGTTTTGTGGATTCGTGGATATATTAGATATGAAATATAACATCAACCTTCCATTTCAGAGGTATTTTACACCACGTGCGACGGTATCAATCGTAGATCAAGTACGTTACACAATATTTTCATGAAAATTGTGTACTTTGAGCAAATACATATTGCATCTTCTTTCACAGTGTATCTGTTGGATACTAAGTATTTAATTTCAAACACGATCGGGCAGGAAAGCGAAGTGTGTAACCCGGTAAGTAAATTAGTAATTGCCACGTTTGTTACAAATATGCATAGTATTTCTGAAAATTGATGATCGAAAAGGTTAGATGAGATGGTCTCGCACACCTAGTTGAGCAGGTTTTGTTGTTTAACTCTATCGGTTAATATCAACAATCAATGTGTTTCAAAAGTGCACGATGGAAAATTTTCCCACAGACGTTCGAATGAGTAAGCAGTCCAGTTCAGGGAAAACAATCTCTCCCGCACCACTCACACTGATATGCAGTACTCTGTAGATTGACGGCAGTTGCAAGCTGCCGGCGTGATATACGACCAGCAGTCGAAAGTAGTACCTGTTCTTCCCCCAGCTTACAGATGACGCTTTACACAGTGCCTCTAAAGTGAGCGGTCAAGAGCAAGTTCTTTCAAACTCGTAGGTTCGATGTAAAAAGCTTACATACCTGAAATGCTCATTTGAATACATTTCCATCGCACACATCCCACGAATGGTTACTTACGGTTTATACTCATCAGGTAGGGGTTGTAAGGATTTGATCCGCGTGCGTTGGAAACAGTTGAAGAATGGAAAACAAGTCGCTTTTGTATGCCACCATTGTACAGCAAACCTGTTCAATCACATATGCGCATGTACATGTAGATAAGGACTAGATCCATGAATATGAAAAAAATGCTCATTCGCATGCAGTTCCAACACACAACAACCGGTTTCGTGCTGTAAGCCCTCATCAGGTAGAGACAATAAGGTCACGTTCCGTGTATGCCACTGCTGGATAGGGTTAGTGCGACCAACAAACGCAAATCGTTTACCATTCGTTAACTGTTTCAAGCACGTGCGGATCCTGAACTTACTGTCCCTACCTGATGGGTGCAAACAGTACCAATGCAGTCGTGAGGTGTGTGTGATTGAAATGCATGCGAATGAGCATTTTTCTACATGATCATTGGTTTAATACAGTGGTTCTTAACCCGGGTTCGATCGAACCTTAGGGGTTCGGTGAGTCCTTTTCTGGGGTGCGACGGTTTACCATGGATTTTACCCATACACAGAAAACACGTTATTACTTTACGCGCCATAGGTTTCGCAGGTTTTTCACATGATTTGCACGTGACTTCGGGACAAGTCTGCGTGTCGAGATTCGTTTTATCAGTTGGGCCGGCCGTGACCATTGTTGCGTTCGCCGGGTCCAGGCGCTTGGCAATGAGGTGAAGTTGGTTACATGTCGCTGTCACAGTTGGATCGATCGATTTTATTGTTTATATGTTGGATTTCGTGATGCGGAAAAACGTGTTAGTAGCCTGGGTTGGGTTGTTCGGCTGAGCGGTGGTCGTTTGGTCAGCAGGCCGATGTGGTTGCTTCGGAACTCGTGATTTCGTCATTTTGCAAATAATCCAGTATAGCTTGTTAACTACACAAGGTAGAATACAGAAACAGTTATCAAAATGCGTAGCTCAACGCGATCTTTGCAATGAAAGCAAAACCGTAGAATAGTTAAGGATTGGAAAAAGTTTGCGCGCGTGAGCAAACTGTGATATTTACACCGACGTGACGTCACGCTCTGCTTGACTATTATTGGTTGCAGCTGATCACGCCACATCGCTTGGATTTATATCAGTGCTGACTGCTGCAGGCAGCTCGGGTCAATCGGTAGTCGACTTGTGATTGTCCTTGTCGTACGTGATTTGTGATTTCCCTTTCAATACTTCAAACCCTTGATACTAACTATGTCGAGCACAAAAAGGAAGTGGTCGAATGAATACGTTCAGTATGGATTCACGTGTATAACGGAACGTGATGGGAGTCAGCGTCCTCAATGTATGAGCAATTGCAATGCACTTGGATGAACTCGCAAAGTCTCTCGACGGGTACTTCCTTACCAGAAACTCATCCAGCATGGGTGAGACAGCCGTTCAAGGTTAGTGTTGCGACAGCAGATGTCAATGATGAATACCTGGACGAAATCATTGAACTGCAGGAGAACCAGGTTCAACAGCAACTCTTTAGAACAACAAAGCTCTCAACGTTTTGGTGTCAACAAGTCGTTGCGTACCCTCTTATTGCTAAGAAAGCCCTCGAGATTCTCATACCGTTTGATACAACATATCTTTACGAGAAGTTCTTTTCGATGATGGTAAGCATAAAAACGAAGAAAAGGAACAAACTTTGTTGCGAAAGTGATATGAGAGTGGCACTTGCCAAGACGAAGCCGCGTATTGCTGAAATTGTCGCTGTGAGGCAAGAACAACGGTCACATTGATTTGCGGTAAATATTCATTTCGTGTTTGTTTATTTGCCAAATTCGTTGTGTTGGTTTTTTGTCTTTCAACACAGTGATTTTGTGTGCAAATGATGCATGAGACAGTTTGTGCAATTATACAGTATATAGTTATATACATATCCTTTGAATTGGAACAAAAAACACTTTTTATTTTTCCAACTACGAAGGGTTGGATGAATGCGTGCATGGAACTTGTATGGTTCGGTACCACCAAAAAGGTCAAGAACCACTGGTTTAATACCTATCTACATGGCACATGTGATTTGACAAACTCAGCCAACAGTGGCATATAAGCGCAACTTGATAGGTTTTATATCTTGCAAACGTTTACCTATTTCATGTGACGCCTGCTTAAATGCTGACTTCTTGATTTCAACTTTCCATAGTGCTTGCAGAATAGGAACCAATTTCCATCCTGTACATTTGTAACATGAGTATGAGTCGACTTACTTGAGAAAAACGCAAATCAGTTGGCCGTATTTTCCTATTACTCGCACGTTCATAATGCGGAAATATTGCGGCTAGTATAAGTAGAATTATTATCGCCTTTCATCGTATGAAGCCAATAGTCGTTAAATCTGAGAACGGATCACAAGGTAACTAACAAAGATGTTTCGCGAAAACATTTTGTGATCTCGCATATTAGCTCCACATTGTATTCGAACGAGACGAGATCGCAATACAAAATGTTCAAATATAAGACGATTCGCCACAGATTAAACGTAAATAAAAATGTGAGAATATCCGTAGAACGATGAAGATGTTGCACCTCTTGTGCGAATGCTCGATACCGAATACCGTGCACTACAAAGGGTGACAGTGGAAAACGGTACTGTGAAAGACACCCTTATAAAGTTGAAGAAGCAGTGCTCGTGAGGCGCGCTATGGGTTCTGTACGTATCTCTTTTAAATTATATAAAAATTACTAATTTTCCTTTAATTTTTTCAAAAAGGTCAAGGAGTTTCTGCAATCGAAGTTTCCCAATTACCAACCGATTTGCACGGTGTATCAAAGGCGGGTGTTCAATCTGACTTTAAATCAACCAGATATAACGTGGTACAGTCCGGTGGAATTAAAAGTGCTGCTGAAAGGAGTGAAAGAACCACCGTTTCAAAACGCGCGGTTTCTTATTAACCCGAAAACGTTCAATGTCTCTCCCTGAGTCGCATGATGGTGTACCTCTTGTTTCATGAAAATGTTAACAGAACGTATCCTGGAACAAACTCTTAATTCTGAATAATCGGTTATAATCATACTGGCTGTGCAGATTTGATGGGGAATTTCGGTGTACCGACACTTATATAGCTTAAGTGTGAATCTCAAAATAGGAATGTGATCGTTGTTTAACTTTTATCGTTTCAGTGAAAGATGGATTGCAATGGATAGTGAAAGTTCAAGCACTAGGTTTTTTTAAGAAATCTAATTTAGATTTTGGCAGATAGCTTTAAAAGTAAATTAGAGTACAGCCGCTATAAATCCGTTGAAAACACATATGAGGACACGTACAACGAACGACAGATCTTGCAAGCAACAGCCAGAAAGAAACATTGTCTTTCATCGAACAGCCTGATATCCTAGCTCATTCCACACAATGGAAAATAAATCCACAGATAATTCTAATATTTTTTTAAAAGCCTGTCAACTTGTACAACGTTAAAACTCCCGATTGTATCGTTTCAACGTCATTTTGATTTCCGTAAACTTAAACTAAATATTATTGATAAATAAACAATAGATGAGTGAAAAAACGATGGAACAGCGTCATTCAGTTTTATTCACAAAAGAAAGAAAAGACAGGTCGAAATACAAGTTAACATTCAACCAAACAGGCAGAGTGTATTTTGATGGAAACTCCGGTAGTTCAAGTAAGGCACTTTGTCGATAAACGTAAAATAGAAGCGATCAGAGAATTGAATAAACATTACTTAATGCGAGAAATGGTACCTTTTCAGGGCGGAACCAATAAATCAAGCAAAACACCACTCGGCAGATCAAGGCCAGCACCGCCAGCACACGGTTAGACGTACCACCACGCATCGAGTAGCTGTCGGTAGGTAAAGAATCATGTGATTTTTTATTAACGTGATTGGTCACGAATACAGCTTAGACTGATTGTTTACTTGCAATGCTTCATCGATGAAGAACGGATACATAGTCTTTAGATTTTAAAACACTATACATTATATCTAACTCCGCCAACTGCCGGTCCCAAGCCCGGGTGAAAAAGGAGGAGGGTTGGGCGTGGGGCTAGCAACCCCACCCCGTAAAAGACAACGCTGCTACAGAAACTGCAACAACAAAAACTGCACAAAAGCTGCCTGGACGGGAGGACTCCTCTTCAGTGGGGCTCATGACGCGTGCTGGTGAAAGCCTTCGGGAAGCCAACTCGCCGATAAGTCTTCTCACGACCAAGGCAAAGACCAGGATAGGGACCTGGAACATCAGAACCCTATATGAGAGCGGGAAATTAGCACAGGTAGCCAAAGAGATGGAAAGTTACAACATCAAAGTTCTGGGCCTATGTGAGACTCGATGGAATGGGAGCGGTCAGAACAGACTATCTTCAGGGGAAACCATCATCTATTCCGGACATGAAGATATGAATCATGGCCACACTCAAGGAGTGGCAATAATGTTAGCGCCAGAGGCTACAAGAGCGCTAATGGCATGGGAACCTGTCTCACCCAGACTTATGGCAGCCAGGTTCAACTCCAAGGGAAGGAGGATCACCATCATCCAGTGTTATGCGCCAACAAACACAGCCCAAGAAGAGGAGAAGGAAGATTTCTACAACTCTTTACAGGCCCTTTTAGACCGGACTCCGCGCAGAGACATGAAGATCGTCATGGGCGACTTGAACGCTAAGGTCGGTGATGACAACACAGGCAGGGAACTCATCATGGGCAGACACGGCGTGGGTACCTGCAACGAGAACGGAGAGCTGTTCACAGACTTTTGTTCGTTCAATGACTTAGTAATAGGTGGCACCATTTACCCTCACAAAAGGATCCACAAGACTACTTGGACTTCACCCGATGGGAAGACGGAAAATCAGATAGATCACTTCACCATAGACAGAAAGTGGAGGCGTAGTGTGCTGGACGTCAGAGTGAGGCGCGGCGCCGATGCAGCCTCCGACCATCACCTGCTGGTTGCAACAATGCGGACCAAGCTGAAGTCCTTCAACGATCCGTCAGGAAGAGCGTACCACAAGTTCAACACACAGTACTTGATGGACAAAAAGAAATCAGAAGAGTTCAGCTGTGAAGTCAGGAATAGGTTCGAGGCGCTGTCGGAGTTGGCCGACGAAACAATAGAAAATCACTGGGCAGGAATACGAAAGACCTGGCAGGATGCGTGCACTAAAGTTCTGGGGAAGAAAGAGAGGGAACAGAAGGAATGGCTGACGAAGGGTACCTGGGAGAAGATTAAGAAGAGGAGGGATCTGAAGATGGAAATTAGCAGATGCGGTGACCTGCAACAGAAGGCAGACCTCAAAGCACAATATTGGGAGACAAACCGGGAAGTGAAGAAGGGTGCTAGACAGGACAAAAGGAAATTTATACACAACCTAACAGAGGAGGCAGAGCTAGCGGCAAAGCAGAATAACATGAAGAGGGTATATGAAATCACCCGAGCCTTGTCAGGGAAGAGTTCCAAACCGAGCAAACCAGTCAAGGACAAAAATGGAAGAACCATGACAAGCGAGGAGGGGCAAAGGAAAAGATGGGTGGAACATTTTGAAGAAATTCTAAACAGACCACCTCCGCAAACATCTCCTGATATATCACCAGCAAAAGAATCCCTATGCATTAACATCAACCCCCCAACAATTGCAGAAATCATCAATGCCATCAAGTCCCTGAAGAATGGTAAGGCACCAGGCCCTGACGGCATCCCCTCAGAAGCTCTAAAGGCAGACGCGACAGCGGCAGCGGAGATGTTACACCCCTTCCTGGTGAAGTTATGGGAACAGGAGAGAGTTCCGGCTGACTGGAAGCTCGGGCATTTGGTAAAGCTCCCCAAGAAAGGCGACCTTTCCCAATGCGGCAACTGGCGAGGAATCATGTTGCTGTCCATCCCCAGCAAAGTACTGACCAGAATCATCTTGGAGAGATTGAAAGAGGCGTTAGACAAGAAACTTAGAACAGAACAGGCGGGGTTTAGACAAGATAGGTCATGCATAGATCATATCGCCACTCTGCGTATTATCATCGAGCAATCCATCGAATGGCAGTCTCCTTTGTACGCGATCTTCGTCGACTTCGAAAAAGCGTTTGACAGCGTCGACAGGGAGACAATATGGAAGCTAATGCAACACTACGGAATCCCGCAAAAGCTGATAAACATCATCCAACAGCTCTATGAGGACTCATCATGCCAGATCATCCACAACGGAAAGCTGACAGACCCCTTCCCAGTGAAGACTGGAGTGAGGCAAGGTTGCATGCTCTCGCCGATAATTTTCTTGATCGTCATAGACTGGATTATGAGAAGAACCACAGAGGGCAGCAACACCGGCATCCAGTGGACCCCCACCAAACATCTCGAAGACCTTGACTTTGCGGATGACATCGGCCTCCTGTCTCACAAGCAACAGCATGCACAGTCTAAGCTAACGCGCCTAGCAGAAGAGGCAGAGAAGACGGGCCTGAAAATCAACATAAAGAAAACCGAGGTGATGCGATTGAACAACCAACTACAGCAGCCACTGCATCTACAGGGGAAAGACGTGGTGGAGACTGACCGCTTTGTTTACCTTGGAAGCGTGGTCAACATTGATGGTGGCACAGAAGACGACGTCAAGAGCCGAATCAGCAAAGCAAGGGTAGCGTTCAACACCCTGCGCCCCATCTGGAAATCTAAGGCCTTGTCCCAGCGCAGCAAAGTCCGCATCTTTAACACCAACGTAAAAGCAGTCCTCCTCTACGGGTCCGAAACATGGCGGGTTACCCACAACATCACCAACAAGATACAAACATTTGTCAACAAGTGCTTGCGCCACATTCTTAACATCAGGTGGCCTGAGAAGATTTCAAACACAGACCTATGGCGTAGAACCAACCAGAACCCCGTTGATCAGGACATCAAGAAAAGAAAATGGGGGTGGATAGGTCACACACTCCGCAAACCAGCTGATAACGTCACTAGGCAAGCACTAGACTGGAATCCACAAGGTAAAAGGAAAGTGGGACGACCCAAGCAATCGTGGAGAAGATCAGTCGTGAGTGAAGCGAAGGATGCCGGAATGACATGGACTCAGCTGAGGATAGCAGCCCAGGACAGAGTTCGCTGGCGTGGCGTTGTTGCAGCCCTATGCTCCAACAGGAGTTCACAGGAATAAGTCAAGTAAGTCATACATTATATCTGGCACTCTGAGCTATAGATTGTAAATATGATCGTAGGAACAAGACGATATACGGTAAAAAGCGTTTCAGAACGTCAAAACCAAAAGGCATCTATACATCTTTCAGCATACGCACTAACGCAATAGGGACCATTCTAGTGATAAATGTCGCCGATGAGAAGAAAATGAATTAAGTCTACTTCGACATTGTACAGAGCTAGTTGCAGAAATTATACGCTACGACGAACGGGGAGGACTTGACAATCAGCACTTTACAAAACGCGACCAGGCTTCCTGGTTCACCGGAGAGAGACGTTGACCACACAGTGTGAGCATATAGAATCCCTCACTTGGATAAGGCTAAAGCATCTATTGAGTCGCATAGCGTAGTTTTCTGGAACGCGATAAGTTTCAAAGGTTGTCATAGCTAAGTGCGGAAGTGAGGATAAGCTCCCAATGTCTATAAAATGCTCCCACGCGGCGTGGGTCTCAAATAGCTACTAACAATCTAATCCAGCTCCTGGCCTGCACGAGTGGCTCTAGGAGCCCAGCGGATCTAATTCTGTTAAAATGGGAAAGAGCTAGAGTGAGCGACTGGCGGCCGAAAATTAGTTAGTTAGTTAGGTAGGGTCGGGTGGATACAAATCGTAAGCTTTAGAGGGTAGTCCATTTAGGGGAAGTAAAACCCAGATTTTAAACCGTTTTCTTGCAAGATACTGGAACACGAAAAATTCTAGAGTGGAAACCCTAAGGAAAATCTGCACCAGAGTCCCTTAGGCAGTTAGTTGGTGAACACCACCTCTTTCCAGCAACTTTCTGCTGCCTTACAGGTAGCACTTGGTTGTGCAAAGGGTAAAACCGACACAGACAAACGCCAAGTGGTGCTGTGGAAGTCGCTTTGTACCCAAATTCCCAAGACACTTCATCACTAACGGATTGCTACAAGATATCGTTAATGCTACGGTATGCAGAGTAGGCGACGCGCCTCATACTCTCCCAGCGGCTAGGTTGAAAGTTGAGCAAGCTTAGTTCTTCAATACCCGCCCCCTGTTTGTCTTATGCTAAAACGTCAGAACGCTTCTCGATCCCGGTAGTCAATGCACCACGATGCGTTCTTTACGACTATGGTGTGTGTAGGCTGTCTGTCAGAATGAATAATACCATGCACTGATTGCAGTAGTATCAAGATTACTGGACGGCAAATCTCATACTGGTTGTACTACTGTGGACCTAGTGAAATAAGTTGGCTAAAATGCGTTGCGATTTTGCTTGATGCAAGAAAGCATTTTACGAAGAATTGCAACCAGCTGTCGTTCAAATCCCTAGGCGGGACAAGCTTATCATTGCTTGTGACTTAAATGCCCGTGCAGGCGCAGCGGACGCTGACACTCAGCGGGTTATTGGTAAGTTAAGTCTGAGAACACGTTGCGAAAACGGTGGGCGCATGCTTAATCTCGATAGTTTGACCATCTTGCGGTGAAGAACACGTGCATTCAGCATCCCCGAAGGCCCTTATTGATATAGTATTCTAACGACGGACGCTAAATCAAATTTCATCCGCTCGCGCTAGAACGCCTCAGTTGAGGACAAAGAGCTTGCCTTATTGCAGAGACTGCCAACGCCAGCGGTACAGATCACGTCTTGCTGCGCGCGAGAATCAAACTCCACCTGAGTTTTGTCCGAGTCTCCGCAACACCAAACGGATTAATAAAACGTATGTGAACAACAGTAAAAGACGCCACGATCTATCTAGCATTCTGGCTTCAGAGCTAAAGAACTTTGAGGTTTCGGAATAATCTGGAGCTTTAGTCGACGCTCAGTGGTATCATCAGAAATCATAATTACAACGAGCCTAATAGGGGAGTTTTGGACGACTTGCCAAAAACAGAAGAACTGGTTATCAGAGGAAACCCTGAGGTTATCTGACAAAGCTTGAGAAGCACGACTGGCGGTATTGTCGGGGCATCGCAGCCTAATGCGAAAAGCCACGCGTTCTGATAGGAAAAATCGCAACAAGTATTAGGAAAGTCTAGCTCAAGAAATGTAGAATGCTTCGAGTGCGGCAAATTTAACATGCTCTTTTGACTGAACAGTATATCATCGGTCCGACGAAATTCCATCGATCACCAACTTTGAAATTAAAGCGTTTTACCGCTTTGCGAACCGGACAGAAAAATGGGGCGCTGAGCAGAAGATTTCAGCATAATGCTAAAAACTGACCTGTTGACGGTATTACGAACAGCTGCAACAAGCGAACCATATAATGTTTGCTGCGATCGCCCAACGCGCGAAGAGATTCATCGGAGCCATCGGTCTGCTATGAAACAATTACTCAACTTGCGAAGACGGTATCCCCCTTGACTTGTACAAGGCCTGTTCCTTCGTTTCATTGATCTCTATGTTAAAGTTAATGTCTCATTGTGTGACAACTACCGTGGCCTCAGTCTTATCGACATCGCCGCGAAGGTATTTGTAGTGATTTTTTACGGCGTTTCAAGGAGAAGAGGGATATGTGAACAAAGGCAAACCAAGGTGGATTTCGTCGAGGTAGAGGCCGCATCAGCTACTCAAATTGCGTCAGATTCCTAAAAATCGATTACGACATTAGCGGGTAACGACAGCTTATTTCATGGACTTCCAAGCTGCCTTCAAATCCGTTGACCAATATTGGCCGTGGAGTGTTATTCCGGGGATCATATGCCAGAGAAACTTGTGCGCACGATCCAAGCGTAGTACTCATTCACGCAGACCAGTGTAAGTGTATATAAAATGGTGTCCTTGTCTTTCATCATTAGGAGTGATGTTCAGCAAGGGTGCCCTTTGTGTTCCGGGTTATTCAACTTAGAGATCAACTGGACAATTAAGCAGGCAATTTAAGACTACGTCGGTGTGATGCTGAGTCCGAGAGTCCCGATTTCCGAATTGGAGTATGCTGAAGACATCCTAATCTTGATAAATTATCCTGAAACGCTCCTCGGATTATTAAACGCCTCAATATATTTTCTTATCTGCTGCGGCTGCGAATCAATACGGCAAAACGAAGTATTTCATTACCGTCATCGGACCTCAGCTACCGGTGAAGATCGATGGCTATGTGGTGAACACCTTCCGCTTCCTTGAATTATCATTGATACATTCAGGTTAGGCTAAGAATGACATACCGACCAGTACACAAGCTGTGCACACGGACTTTTCGTTACTGCGTTGGATTCTCTTTAGCCGTATATATACAATTCAACGTACAAAGTTCTGACCTATGAATGCGATACGTGGCCGGTTTGGGTGAATGATATGCTGAGACTAGGGGTTTTCGACCACATGTGTCTACCACGCATCCTCAATGTTCGATGGGGTGAGCTAGTATGGAATTACGAGGTTCGACACCGTTGTTTAGATATCATTCGCCAACACCAAATGAGATGTCTTGGACATATCATAAGACGTTTCAACTCTATCACCGACACCATGCGCGGAATGGCATCGTCGATATGGAGGACAAGTGCAGACTTAAGTTGATACCGCGAGGTCGGATGTTGAGCTGTTTTGTTTACGATCAGGTATATTGTTCACCGTAACTGGCTCAGAATCTGTGCGAATCTCGCCTCTGACCGTCGCGTGTGGGCGGCTGCAATCCGTGACATCGATGAAGCCGACTCATTCCCAGAAGTTATTCCCACAAAAGCAAAAATGTAAGTAAGCGGAACGAACGTGGAAACCACTTTAGTAATAAAACTAAATTAGCATTATATTAGCATGCAATCTAAAATCTTAAACGTATAAAATGCCCCCATATGGCACTCGTGTAAAATAGCCTCTGACAACCAAGTCCAGCTGCTGAACTGCACGAGTGGCTCCGGGACAAATCCCTGAGAAAACATCTGAAGGAGGGTCTGACTAATTTCTGCTGCCTTGCAGGTCGCACTTGGTTATGCAAAGGCTAGGGAAGCTGACTCGAACAAGATCCGAGTGGTGCTGAGGACGCCGCTTTATACCCAAATACCAAAGACCATTCTTTAAAGCCGCTTCATCCTCCAGGAGGAGATAATCGCATAAAATTAAAAGTAAAGTAAACAACCAATCTGCAATCTTACATCAACACACCCTATAGCGAGTCACCTCCAACTGTAGATGGCGGTTGGATCAATTATGCAGCCAACCATTTACAGAGATCGATAGGTGATGTGAGAAGACGCTCCTAAAAGCGTTTCATGCACAATTTGCTCACGTTCAGCAGATACAAAATACCAATCGCTTTATGTGTCGTTGAATTTGAGCGATTGACCTACAACGAAAAGTAATCAAGTATAATCTATGTTTGAATTGTGCGTTGTGTTGAGCTGGTTCGATCGATGTTCACCATGGATATACATCACAAGCGTATGCTGGTTTCATGCTCCACACAGTTTCTTATGGTGAAAACATTTTGCACAAGTACGTCTCACGCATAAGGCAAATTCTCGCATTCATGAATACGGGCATGGGAGGCTTAGTATCAGGTTCCGCAATTACGAATATTGAAATACTGTTTAAACATTGCATAAGCAAAACCATAACGAAACGTTGAACAACGACGAAGCTTACCATTGCAAAAGTCGATCAAACGTCAACGATTGGTTCGACACGGCCTCGAAGTATACCGCTTCGGTTCGCGATGCCACATCAGTCCAGAAATAAGCGTGTAGAACCCATTGATGCACTCGCCAAGATTTTCCTTCGATCGATTCGGCTTTTGTATAGGGTCCAGGCTAGTAAATGTACACGAGTTAACACATGCTATTTGGCAATGCCAGAAATTGAAAAAGGGATTGAAAGCCATCCACAATACTGTGTGATAGAAGGCAACCTTGATTGTACAATGTGTATATGAAACGGGCAGATGCAATGGTCACATTATTCTTGTATACATACAGTACGTGAATCGCAAGGTAGTCATGCAATCCACCTTTTAAGATGAACGCGATGCTGTCTAGTCGTTCGGAACTGGTATCTTAGGGGACCACTCATCGAGCCTTTGGCGGAACAACCTGAAGCCCAACACATCTGGTTGAGAGACCATCTAACTATTAACCATTGGTTTTCTGTTAGCATAGCATGACTCCAGACCTGTGGTTAACCATGATAATTATGTGGCTAATGATGATAAATAAACACAAAACCAGTATGGAAGTCTGCGTTTTGGCTAAGTAGATAAAATATCGTTGCGTTTGAACAGTGATTAGATTATGTTATGTGCTGCTCAAATCATCACCGTTAGTAAAGAAGCTGTCTTTACTTGTACAGTTGGTGATAAGGGAACACCGAGGATAATAGCTCAAACATTAGTGCAGGGTTTACGGAACTCAGTAGAAATGAAATTTCGAATATCGCCCGTGAACCTGGTTAAACTCAACAGAGAGAAAAGCGGTTTGCCGGATATGCAAGCGTATTACGTGTTCAAGGGATGCAACTGGGTTGGCATGACAACATCTCATCCAACAACGTTCTTCAGAGCCAAAGTTTTATTTACATTCGATTCACCATTTGAAGGCATGCAGAACTTGATCCTTTGCACACAGCGTGACACTATGTTTACGTGAATAAACATGGTGGTCGTGTGAGCCTTTTCGAAACTTGCCTCAAAGTTTACCGTTTTTCCACTGTTTCAAGACATAAAAATCTTGAGCTTACTGCGTCCACCTGAAGACTAAACAGCCTGATAGCTTGGTGTGCATGCGAATAATTAATTTTATATTGTTTCCTTAATTCATGGAATTTGGATCATTGCTTAATATAAATCGAAATGTATAACACGACAATTATTGAAAACGTGTAACTCACTGCCTCAGTAACTTTTGGAATGTTGCCGCAACCAGGAGAACACGATGATCGTTGTTGTTTTAGTACTACTTGAATTGATCCGGAGAGGCATTTCACCAATTCAGTTGGACTTGGTGGCGCTATACGGATAAATTCACTAGGCAAGACCTCTGGAACGCCCCCCCACCGCAGTACTGACGACCAACAGTCGAGGGAAATAATGGCACAGAAATGTGCCATGTTGTTAAATGGAAGCGTGCAATACAGTGGAACCGGGAGAAACGAATCTCTGGAGGAAGAGTAAAATGTTTGTTAAAAGCAGAATTCGTTGCACGTAAAACGCATTGTAAGGCATGTAATTTTGTCGCCGTTTTTCTGTACAGGTGTAAACAATAAAGAAATGAAGAATGTCTTACCTTTTTGTATTTCTGCATGCGTTTAATCCATTTGATGAATAGATGATGCCACAGCACACAGATCACAAAATTAAATCCAAGTTCATGTTAATAATAGTAAATTTATTCTAAAACGAAGTAGTAAAAACATCTTACACACACTGACAGTCCAATCTCACGCTTTCATGAATTAGCTGGCGATGCTCTTTTGTTTATGTTTAGACTTCGCCACCGCCTCAATCTCTCTCTCTTCACAAATTAAGTTCTCTTTTGACGTCTATTCCATCCATCCTGTATGCTAGGCTGCCTGTGTCTCGCAAAGCTGTGTCAGTTCTATTCTTAGAGCATTGCAGGCTACTATTGACGGAGCGTTGTGTTAAATGCAATACAAAGCGAGTTCGTTGTATGTATGAACTTTTTTGAACAAACCTAGCTGTCGGGAATGTGTACAGTGTTCGTAAAAGGCGAGATTCGTAACAAACAGATTTGTTGTACGAATGTATTAAATAGTCTCACAAAGAAGGAATTTATTTTAGAAATCATAGTGTGTTCGTTCAACCCAAGAATACGTTGAAAACAAGTTCGTAGTAGATGGGTTCCACTGTAGTTGTGAAAATCGAATGTTATTGGCATGACGCGAATAAATAAAAAAAGAACGTGAAGGTGGTGGAACACTTAGGGCGTGAACTTGAGCTTAGAATTGACGATTTTGAATAAATGGATGAGGGGTTTCAGTTCTCAAACCTCCCGTACAGCAGGTGCAAGTTCACAAATTTTGTAACGCATGCGAGTTGATGCCCGACAAATTACACTGTCGTAGTTAATAATGAAAACAATAAATAATAACAATAATAATTCACATTCCTCGCATAACGTTTCCACTTAGAATTGGTCTACGGCAGACGTCAGCGCTGGACGTCGCGCAAGTGATTCGGCGTCAGCAACCGAGGTTAATCGAATGCAAATATAACAAATAGATGAGAATAGATGGATAATAGATGGACAATACCTAACGCTTCCAGTAACTTTTCAAAATAAGCCTAATTGAACTCAACAATTGACCCTAAGGAAAAACCATATAGAACCCCAAGTTGGAAATTTGGCAAAAAATATTGAAGTTGATCGTGTTGGTCCGCACAAAACAGAAAATGTCGCCAAATAAATCCGCGTCGAACCGCATTCAACTGAGACAATGGTCATGCATTAGGCGGCAAAAATCCGGCATTACGCCCGGGTCGCAACACAAGCTGCTAAGAAACATTACTGATATGGTTTAAACTTTGAGTTTCGGAGCAATTGGTGAATAATGAAATACAGTCGACGTTCAACAAATAGTGTCATTCAATGATACGTCAGATTCGAAATTTAGTATGATTTCAGGGATCAATCAATCAGAAAATATCAGCATCGAATCTATTATGTCTGTAAATTAAAGTAACAACCCCGCAACAATTCCCCAGTGACATTGGCTGTTGTAGAAACTGATAGACAACAGTCCCCTCCGTTATTGAGTAGGATTTGTTATGGTTCATCGGACAGCGACTCATCCTAAAGAAACAGCCTCAAGCAACGCGATACAAAAAAGCCTCAGTAAGGGAGGTGTTCAAGAATATATCACCTTGTACCAGTACCTAGAAAACACAGAGAATCTATAACATTTGATATTGAATGTGTCAGTTGAAGAGAGTGTCATATCCGCAGGCCAACATTTTAATTTGGATAGAAAAACAATTTGCCACATGTTGACAGACATGTATATGAATCAGAAAAATTTTGCGAAGAAGCAGTGGACATTTTCAGCACGTAAGCATAGTTTCTGACGGTTAGCTTCCATCAAGTGAAGGGAGCGAGTTTAAATTCGGTGAGCTTTGACACAATGAACAGATAGGAAACAATGTGTAGCTATCAAACTACTTCTAATTGCGAGTAGTACAACGAGCAACGGTATTTAAAAACAGGATCCCGATTCCGAAGAGACTCTAATAAATAATCAGTTCGGTTGTCTTTCAAATGTCTACAATAACACTTTAGTATCGGTTTCACGTTGTTTGCTAGAGTCATATTGGCAAAGTAAGAACAGTTCAAATGAATCCTAAAGCTGTGGATAGAGATGGAAAACGAAAGTTTGCATTGAAAATGTGTTTAAATGTGGTTAAAACAACCAACTACTGTTCGAGGAATGTGGCTCGAGCGTTGAAAGGCTCATAGTAGACGGGCCGATTGCTCTTGAAGTTTTTTCCCTGTTCCGGCGAAACTAAATATTAAAGCACGTGAACGGTATTTATTTGTTCTTTCGTCCTCCTTTCAGAAGTTCATGTACTACTTATGTGTAGACTCTGACTTTAAATGAAAAGAAATGCAGTTAGTTGTTTCGAATTCGACGAGCCACGGTGCTTGCGAGTAAAACCACGAGGGGGTTTCAGAACAAGAATTGAAACGTGTCTTTGTCTGCACGATTTGACACCCCCCGGATTCCAATAGGCTGTTTAGTGATAGGAGCAATTAGAGGTGATGGTTGAAGTGCGATTTAATCGCGTTTTTTGTTATGACGAATACCTTTAGTCTGGCGAAGTTTGCTGTTAGAGTTCATAACATACTCAAAACTGCTCTGACCGATTTATTTGAAATTTATTTTCAAGAAACTGTGATATGAATTCGGCATATTATTTGACTACAACTTCAAATTAATTGCAGTCAGGACACGACAGTAAAATAGAATGGCCAACGTAGTCCGTACTTTTGCTCGTTGATCTAAATATAAGCACAAGGATATTACTAAGCACCGGTGATTTTGGTGGAGTGAATGCCTACAAGAGCATCCAGTATTTAGTTCTAAGAAGTTTAAATTTATGAAACCAGGTTGTAAGATTGAGATTAAAATTTTATGTTTACATTATGGATTGACGAAACGAAGAATCCACCCTTTGCCGGTCGCTCATAGATAATTTTCTATGCCATTTGCTACATTCCCGTGATCTCCATTCGGTATCGAGGCCTTCTCACAGAGAACATAAAATTCCGTCGATGAACCCCACCGGAATAAAATATGAATACCACGCTCAATGACTAACTAGGATATTGCGAGTGTGTTTGTTGAGTTGCACTTTTTCCAAACGAGTGAAAATTCAATAAGCTGGTAAGTATTATGCAAACGTTATCGAATACCTAAAATATCGATTGACAGATCGCAATTAATCGGCATGAAACTTTACAGAATATTTAGACATATTTTCGGTAGACAGCAAGGCAGAGGTTATTGAGTTCCTACTGCTCACACGTTTTCATTGTGATGATTTCTTCCTGGTATAATCTGTTAACAATTGTCCATAATCGCAGTTCAAATTGTTCAGAGTTGTCTTGTGCAGCGATTAATCGTTGATTTTATTAACGAATCTTTCAATATATAGGCCATTTTAAAATGCTGTGCAAAGTTACAAATTTAGAAGAATAGAAAAGACAATCGTGAAAATGTTGAACTGCAATGACAGAGAGTTATAAAAAGACTATTTAAAGAGGGAAACTCCGCCAAGGACTGTCCCAAGCCCGTCTGAGGAAGGAGGAGGTTTAAGCTTAGGGCTAGCAACCCTATCCCGTAAAACCTACATTGCTACGGAAACGATGACAACAGATCCGTGGTTCGGTCATGTCTGCAGGATGGATCCCAGTTCGCATACGAAGGTGGCCATGCACTGGCATCCGCAAGGTAAACGAAAAAGGGGACGGCTCAAGGAAACTTGGCGCAGAACGTTGGAACGCGAACTACATGCACAAGGATTCATGGTGCAGACGGCAACGGAAGCAGCAACAGACCGGAACCACTAGCGTGAATTTGTTTTCGCCTCATGTGCCACTTGGCACGGAGAGGACTGAATGAATGAATTTTAAGAGGGAATGATTAAAAAAACAAGTGAACAATCGAAGCCAGAGGGTACTCAACAACCTCGGCTTGATAGCCTATCGATAACACATGTAGAAATCCCAACAATGAGTCCAATCATCCCATTGGCTATTTTGCAACATCAAGCACTTGCGAGAACCGGTAGTCGGAGAAGTCATAAAAAAATCAAGCTGCTCTATGAGCGATTGCACACTCAACCTATTAACTGGTTTAGCTAATTGGAGCTCAATGTCATAAACAAGTAATCTGGATTAAATCGATATTCAGGTATTAACATGGCACAATATAGTCACCGCTCTCACGGACGGTGCATTAATCGCAGGCATCGGAAACACCTTCAGTGATCCGCTCAATAATCCACAATTGAAGAAAAACAATGCATCGTTAATCTGATTTGGCCAACAAAGCTGTCCTAACTTAACTGACCCGAAATAATTAAACACTAAATATAGTGGTCAAAAAGCAACTAAACACGCAAGATCGTGCTGGGCCGAAATGAAACAAAACTTCCACACCGCTCGCATCTTTTCTGATCACTACACAATGTAAGTATTTCAAAAAACACTTGTCCAAACCAGTAAATCGTGCTATGGAAACGAAACGGAATTCACATTTCGAACCTGCTGCGTATCTTATTTGCGGAGTAGTTCTATGCGCGAATTTAGTCGGTAACGTTTACGTACCTTTTTTAGATCAAGCCTCGTAGGACCATCACCACCTATTAGGCACAGGGTAAATAACTCGTTGCTAAAAGCAAGAATTTGTGGTGGCAAAAGCACTTAGCTTCACAATAACAGAGCGTTAATCACGACGCTGAACGTTAACGGAGTTTTATGATTGAGTTTTCACGGCCACGTTAAGTAGACCATTCAGCAATCCACTATTCAGATACATCGCTCGCTTTGATTGAGGTAATAATTTCTCCGACAGCGATAGTGCAGCATTTACGAAAATTAAATGTAAATAAATCTCTATGGCCAGACACCATAACGCTAATGCTGCTCAAACCATGTCATACGCAATTGTCTGGACCAATTTCTGATATGTTTATATATGGAAGCATTTGCCACACTATGGGGTCCCACATGGACCTCATAAGGCAGCTGTATGAAGGTGCCTCCTGTCAGGTAATTCACAACGGAAGACTTACCGATCCATTTGCAGTTGAGACTGGCGTCCGCCATGGATGCCTGCTGTCCCCAATGATTTTTCTGTTGGTAGTAGACTGGATGATGAAACAGACTGTAAAAGGTGAGAGGAATGGTATCAATTGGAACTAATCCGAGCATTTGGAGTATCTGGAATACGCTGATGATGTCTGCTTCATATGACATGACCCCAACGTCTTCAGAGCAAGGCCGATAGACTAGCACACTTTTCTTCATATGCAGGACTACGCTTGAATACCGAAAAAAACAGAAGTCCTCCGTGTGCTAACTGATGAGCACCCATCTATCACCATTAATGGTAAAGCAGTCAAACACGTCACGCAATTCGTCTACCTCGGCAGCATTGTTTCAATAAGTGTTGGTACAGGCGAAGACATAGTCGCCAGAATCAGCAAATCAAGATACGCGTTCATAGCTTTGAAACCCATTTGGGAGTCGAAGGTTCTATCAAAACGCACGAAACTCCGTATATTCAGAAGCAACGTCAAATCCGTGTTACTCTATGGATCGGAAACCTGGCGAGTGACAGCAAAGTCTTCTGGCCGCTTGCAATCATTCCACAATAATTGTTTTCGTCGAATTATTGGGGTAAAATGGCCAGAAAAGATAAGGAATCAAGACCTGTGGCAGATTGCTGCTGAGGACCCGATCGCCCAGCAGATCAGTAGAAAAAAGTGGAGATGGGTTGGGCACCCATTGCGGAAATTTTATGATGACATCACGCGTCATGTTCTGGTATGGAACACAATCGGGAAGAGACGGGTCGGACGCCCAAGGCTATCTTGGAAGCGCTCGTGTGAAGAGGAAATCCGCAAGTGTGGACTTAACTGGAACGACATCAAACTGTCTGCTATGGACAGACCAAACTGGAGACAAGTTGCTAAGGCCCTATGTTCCTCCAGGAACTCAAGGGATTAAGAAAGTAAGTTATGTTGATTTAAAAATTGCACGCAGATGACACTGCAATCTTCGGCATCAAAATGTTTTTGAGTGAATACAAAGTGCAGAAATGGTGCAACATCTCGACAGAAACAGACATTTATCGGTTGCCAAAACACGGCTTCCTCAAAAATCGATCTTACTTAAAAAATACGCTAACACGTTTGAGATTGAACAGGTATTGATTATGCACTCGGATGTTTTATGCATCTTACCTTTATATGTTTGCAGCCATTTGAATCATCAATGATTATTTATTATTGGTCAGGCTAGAAAAACATTGTATTGTTCGGAAACAGTATGAATGGGTAGGTTAGTCTCATAGCAACTGATAAATCTGAGTTCATGTATATTTCCAATTTTCGGAGCAAATCGAATGCACTAGCGTTGCCAGAAAAGGATCAATGCTTGAGCCAATACTATTACTGAACGATGTATTAAAACAAACGGACAACAAGATGATGATATTGAAATAATGAGGCACATCGGCAACGTCGATGATAGATTTTTGCTTCAAAATGTATTGAATGTATTTCAAGAATGCTAATCAGAAAAAAATCTCACCGCGAATATGCGAAAGTCTAAGATTTCGCTAGCGAATAATTTATTTCCTTTTTATGAAATACCAATAACAATTGATTAAGAGGCGCTGAGCAGATTAAGATAAGCATCTTTTCGCTAATATTAATCGCTGAAAGCTGTTGTATCTTATGGATAAATGGACCAAGCAATATACCTGCAGACCTGTGTACAACCAGTGGAGGTTACATAAGACAGTAGTTGTATCCATGCGTTTTTCTTAGACGAAAGATTTTAACTTTCCATCTACTTTCGTTGCTCAACCGAAGATTTTGATGTATTCACACGAGGTTTGAACTGTATGGCAAATGTCTGCTTGCCGTTGTTCTTATTCTCTGTTTGGAAATCTGTTATGTAACTTCTCATGACTTACACACTTGGACTAGTCAGAAGCTGAACGTTCCCGTTTATTTATATAGCCATTTGTATTCTAATTTAATCCTATAATAATAGCTAATTTAATTTTAACATTAGGTCAAAACCTAGTTGAAAGCTTTTCTTCAAAAATCATATATTAGAAAATCAAGTAATTTGATGAAAAGATGAAAATAATTTTACTAATGTTGCAGTGCTTCTTAGACTCTATTTCACCGAGGTACTTAACAGGTTTATCAATTAGAACGCGAGATTTTACAAACAAATTAACTCATCTGCCGGTATCCATCGTGATATCGGATGGCAGACTTGCTTCATCATGCAAAAATTTGGCTTCATCTTAAATATTCCTGCAGTTTTGAAAGGTGAAACGTTTGTAGAAATCGATTTGGCGAACTTTGTGCACTCGGCTACAGTTAGTTTGTGAAATGTGTGCAGTTGTTCGTGGTTCTATGTCATATGTGAAGCAAACGTGTGTACCGTAAACAAAGTCTGTTCGTCACATCATGTATACAAACTGCTGCGGAGCATCGAACGTGCCATGCCTCGCGTGCACCACATTGATCGTTATTCGTGAATCGATTATTGACACTAAACGAACTATCGATTAATCATCAATCAAGATCGATAGTTCGTGCATATTGTGATTATCAATAACACTGAACCAATATATAGATTTGCATGCATTTCCTTCACACAAACCCCACGACGGGTCCGTGCAGCGTGCATTCATCAGGTTGTGACAGGAAAATCAGTATCCGCATGCGCTTCGAACAGTGGATGAATGGAAAACAATTAGCGCTTAAATAGCACTGTTGGATTAGGCTTGTACGACGAACCTGTTCAACTACATGTGTCCAAAAAGAAGTTTAATGGTGCAATACCCGTAACCATGAACCAATCATCATCATCAAAGTCAGCAATAAACCTGTAGCACGTACCGAATGCTTAACTGCCATACAACCATGAAAAAGTAAAATCCTAAAAGATCGGGAAGCGTGGAACTGAAATTACTGCTGCTTCTATAGAAGATTAAGCACAAACAAACTGGGGAGAGGTGCCCACAACTCGAATGGAACATGCATTCAAACAAGTTTCGTGAACGAGTAGAACGACATCAGCACGACAGCTTCCTGGCGGCCTTGACTGTCATGCATCATAACATGCTTTTCTCGTCACTCCGCTTGACAACATACAAGGTTAAGCAAACACTCCAAGAATATGCTTAGTGCAAGACCGCCATTGAACACGGTTTCGTGACATATCCTGAAGCGTAACTAACCACTGCGATATCTGATCGCGGGGACACTATCCTGGAAGACGCGCTGCGCCTACTTTAGAAAGGTTACTAGTAAGGGTTTTGACTGCCTATGTAATGTGACGGTTTGGCCTCCCCGAGATTAACGCCAATCAGGATGTGGCGTTGCAAAAAGAATCCGTTTCGGAAGTCGGTGGTCGGGCATCCGTAAAACGTGACCCAACCAGCGTAACCTAAGCAGGTTGATCTGCTTCTCTATATCGACATTACTACCCAACAACTTATTTCGGAGAGCATCGGTGGGCATATGATTGTAACAGCTAAATCCTAGAATGCTGCGGAACCATCGATTGCCATATACTTGGAGACGCTGAATGTGTGCTTTACGTAAGGTCCAGGTCATCAAATCCCGTGGCCCCGGAAGATATTGCAAAAACTGCCGTTATTACTCCATTCGGCTTATTCGAATTCTTACGCATGCCATTCGGTCTACGTAACGCAGCGCAGTCTTTCCAACGCTTCATGGATGAAGTTTTAAGAGGCCTGGATTTTGTTTACGTTTATATCGACGATGTTCTTATAGCAAGCTCATCCACCGACGAACACTTTCAACATATGCACACCGTTTTACAACGTTTCGTTGACTATGGCATCACGATCAATTTTGAAAAGTGCGTTTTTAATCAGAATTCCGTCGACGATCGACGCCGATGGTATTCAACCCGTCCATGCAAAAGCCCAAGCCATTGCTGACTACCCCCTTCCCCAGTCTATCAAAAGTCTACGCCGTTTTTTTGGGTATGGTGAATTACTACTGCCGTTTTATCCCTCAGTGCGCCCAAACCCTACAACCGCTTACAGATCTTTTGAGAGGAAATGCCAAGACACTGGTTCTGAGTACCGAAGCCACGTCTGCGTTCACTGCTATCAAGGAACGGTTGATTAAGGCTACAACCTTAAAGCATTTCAACACAGACCCCTCGACGCGTCTCTTATTGACTACCGATGCATCGCAGATCGCTGTTGGCGCCGTTCTGCAACAGATAGTGGATGGTAATATTGAACCACTCGCTTTCTTTTCCAAGAAGCTTCAACCCACTCAGACTCGATACAGCACATTTAGCCGAGAACTCTTAGCTATTTACTTCGCTGTTAAACATTTCCGTCACAACCTAGAGGGTCGAATGATTACAATATATACCGACCAAAAGCCCCTGATTTATTCCCTACGATCACCGTCAGATCGGCATTCCCCACGAGAGCTGCGTCACCTTGATTTCATCTCTCAGTTTACCACAGACATCCGTCATATCGATGGTTGTAGCAACGTAGTAGCTGATGCGTTATCCCGTGGTGACATTCATGAACTCTCGAATACGGCTATCGATCTTCCCGAGATAGCCAGAAACCAAGAGACTGATCCGAAATTCGACGCAATCCAGTCTAACAAATCCTCAAAGATCGTCCGTTTGCCATTGCTTAACTGTGAGCAATATATTTACTGTGACATTTCCACCGGTAATCCGAGGCCTTTCGTTCCTCAATCATATCGGCGGAAGGTTTTCGACCATTTGCATGGTTTATCTCACCCCGGGATACGTTTTACAGTAAAGCTAATCACAGCACGCTTTATTTGGTCTAATATCCGTACTGACATTCGCCTTTGGGCTAAACATTGTGTTGCTTGCCAAACGAGCAAGATACACCGTCATACAAAGACCTCCCCTGGCAAATTCGATCTCCCGAACTCCCGTTTTCAACACGTTCATGTTGACATAGTTGGTCCCCTACCAATTAGTAACAAGTTCACCTATCTTTTGACTTGCGTTGATCGTTATACCCGCTGGCCCCAAGCGACCCCCATACCCGATATTTCTTCGGAGACTGTTGCCCGTGCTTTTTATCGAATCATGGATTTCTATTTTCGGAGTTCCCTCAACTGTTACCACTGATCGAGGTTCACAGTTTACTTCCACATTATTCCGGGACTTGAATCGAATCCTTGGTTGTTCCCATCTCCGTACCACTGCTTATCATCCCGCTGCCAATGGTATGGTAGAACGTTTTCACCGCCAGTTAAAGGCTGCAATTACTGCCTCTTCTACTACACAATGGTCTGAACGATTACCTATCATTCTTCTCGGCATTCGTAATACAATCAAAGAAGATGTAGGTTGCTGTCCCACTGAGCTTGTTTTTGGCTCGACTATCAGTCTTCCCGGTGAAATGTTTATCGATGCTCGCACTACCGTTGAAATTGACCCAGTATCCTATGTTAACCGGTTAAAACAACATTTTCGATCCCTCCGACCTATACCCACACGCACGAACACTCGAACTGATCAGATACACCCTGATCTACACACATGCACCCATGTTTTCGTTCGCGTTGATAATTTCAAGAAACCTTTGCAAGCACCTTATACCGGTCCGTACAAAGTCCTGCAACGCAAACCGAAGTATTATATCCTCGAGTACAACGGAAAGAGTGATTCGATTAGTATTGATCGTCTGAAGCTTGCATACATCGAACAATCGTTACCCAGTGTGCCTCCATCCTCTACACCCCCTACTCAACCTATGACTGACGATATGTCAAACCCATCCTGCACCCCTCCCACCCAACCAATGACTGATACATCATCCATCCCATCACAACCACCCACACGCGTTCCCGATACCAAGCGCATCAAACGAACCCGTTTCGGTTGCAACATTGTACATTTTATTTGATGGGACTTACAAACATTGACAGTATCGAGCGTTTCTCCTTCCTGATCCACGCTCTAGGGGGGGAGTTCTGTAGCACTTGTATATTATTTATTCTTAATCAATTCTGACAATATTTTTCATTGTTATTATTGTACCGTATCTTGCATTTTGTTTTAATGTTTGGATACACAACATACACTTTTTCGAACTTGACTCGCGCTTCTGATTTCGCGTGCTTGTGGATTCGGTTGATTGGACTCGATGTTAACATTCTGTTGCGACTAACAATCTCGACATCAATTTCAGCATTCGTTGGAATTTATTTTCCTTCAAGAATATTTCTCGAGCAAAAGAAAGATATTGTAACGGATTTGTATTCTCTGAACATTTCGTGAGTTACAGCTATTTTCTGTAATTTCTGCGTTCTTATTTTGAGTATTTATCCACTACAACCTTTTCAATATCTCTCAACAAATCACCGTGATCACTGGATCCGTTGAATTTGACATCATCAGCAAACATGTAGCAGGGACATGACAACTGCGATGCCAGATCATCGATGAAGATCAGAAAAAGTATTGGGCCTAATACTGAACCTTGTGGAACCCCACTGGTAACTGTTGCGAATTCAGAGGTAGTATCGCCTACACGGACCTGGAAGGATCTATCACGAAGAAAACTGGTTATCCAGTCGTGAAGCTTACCAGATATGCCTTTGGCCGAGAGCTTCATCCCTAGGAACCTGGGACTAACCGAGTCGAACGCCTTACTAAAGTCAAAGTAAAAGACCTCTACCCGTCCGCCTTCATCCAGTGTCCTAGAAACTCGATCTAAAAAGCATAAAAGATTTGAGAGACACAACCTTCCTTTAAGAAAGCCATGTTGAACCGTGCTTAATGATGAATTGTGCACGAGGTGGCTGCACAATCGATCCCTGATAAGTCTCTCCAAGGTTTTACATAAAACACTAGTCAAGCTTACCGGTCGGAAATTCTTAACTATGTTTGCGCAACCTCCCTTTGGAATGGGTACGACAATGGCTTTCTTCCAGTCATCTGGTAGGATGCCTTTGCAGAACGATTCGTTATATAACTCACATAGAGGCCCTGCTAGTACCGTAGATATTTCCTTTACAATTTTAGGATGCACATCGTCAGGTCCGGCGGATTTATTTCCGTCTAGATTCTTTAGGACACGTGCGACATCATCCGTGCAAAAAACTACTTCGCTTAGTGAGGCACCCATTTCCGTATTAAGAGTTGGGACTGAGTGAATCGCATCCCCGCCATCCATTCTATGTACGCTTCGAAAATAATCCAGCAAAGCTGCTGCCTTTTCGGGGTCAGAATTGGCTTTCTGGCCATTGTCTAATATTAGGGTACCTATGTGCTCCCTTGTCTTACCCTTAGACTGAACATAACTATAATACTTCTTAGGGTACTTTTTAGCAGACTTCGCCAGGTAAGTTTCGTAGCATCGCTTAAGCTTCCGTTGTAGCTTTACTGTGTTGTTCCTCGAAGCCTTATAGCACGAACATTTTCTATAGGTTGGCAAGGCTGTGTATCTCCGCCAGTGTCTGTCGCGCCTAATAATGTTGCGTCGCACCGCAGGAGTCCACCAAGGTGGCTTGTTCTTTAGCCGTTATTTTCTTTTTTTAATCTCTGCTACAGAATTAATTGCAACCTTTTCATTTGATTATTTCGATGCAATCTAGATGAAACTTTATTACTGTGTGACATTGCGCAAAAAAATAACTTTCTTACCCTTGTAAATTTACCATCCTTTATTAAACGGAAAAATGTTTACAAATTCCGCTTGATAAGGTCATTTTACAATTTATTTATTTTGTACACATTGATAACCTGATCAAGTTTTGCATGCCTTGGTTTACCAAGAATATAGTATTATTATTATTATTAGAAAGGACTATCTCTGTTACTCGAGGGTAGATTCTATAAAGCGACAGTTGGGCTGTGTTACTATATGGGTGCGAAACTTGGACCTTACGTTAAGCACACATTCAGCGTCTCCAAGTTTTTGACAACCGGTGTCTCCGCAGCATTCAAAAAGTTAGCTGTTACAATCGTATGCCCACCGATGCTCTCCAAAATAAGTTGTTTGGTAGCAATGTTGATATAGAGAAGCAGATCAACCTGCATAGGTTACGCTGGTTGGGTCACGTTTTACGGATGCCGGACCACCGACTTCCGAAACGGATTCTTTTTGCGACGCCACATCCTGATTGGCGTGAATCTCAGGGTGGCCAAACCGTCACATGGCATAGGCAGTTAAAAACCTTTACTAGTAACCTTTCTAAAGTACGCGCAGCGCGTCTTCCAGGATGGTGTCCCCGCGATCAGATATCGCAGTGGTTAGTTACGCTTCAGGATATGTCACGAAACCGTGTTAAATGGCGGTCGTGCACTAAGCATCTTCTTGGAGTGTTTGCTTAACCTTGTATGTTGTCAAGCGGAGTGACGAGAAAAGCATGTTATGATGCATGACAGTGAAAGCCGCAAGGAAGCTACCATGCTGATGTCACTCTATTTGTTCACGAAACTTGTTTGAATGCATGTTTCATTCGAGGTGTAGGCACCTCTTCCCAGATCGCTTGTGCTCACTCTTCTATATAATCCGTAGCTATTTAAGTCCCACGTTTACCCATCTTTAAGGATTTGACTTTCTCGTGGTTGTATGCCAGTTAAGCATTGGTACGTGCTACCGATGTAATGCAGTCTCTTATGATGATGATGATGATGTCCAAAAACATGTTTAATGGGGTTAAAGCCATAACCAGGAACCAAAATATAGATTTTCATGCATTTCCACCCCGCACGAGGCACGAACTTTTAGGCTGTTTGCACGCATTATGTAGGGACAGTAAGATCAGGATCCGCATGCGCTTAAATAAGTGGCAGATTGGTAAACATTTAGCGCTCGAATGCCATCGTTGGAAAAGGCTGGTACGACTAACCTGTTCAATTACATGTCTAAACACATGTTTAATGGGGCTAAACCCATAACCACGAAAGAATATTGATTTGCTTTCATTTCCATTACAAACATCTCACGACCGGTTATGAACTTCCTGCACTCATTAGGAAGAAGCAGTAGGATCAGGATGGGCATGCGCTTGAAACAGTGAAGGAATGCTAAACATTTAGCGCTTGGATGCCGCTGTTGGAAAAGGTTGGTACTAGCAACCTGTTAAATTACATGTGTCCAAACACATGTTTAATGGGGTTAAACCAATAACTCTAAACCAATATATAGATTTGCATGCATTTCCTGCACACAAAACCCACGACGTGTCCGTGCTGTGTGCATTCATCAGGTATGAGCATGAAAAGCAGGATCCGCATGCGCTTAAAAACAGTGCAGAAATTGTAAACAAGCAGCGATTTGTTTACATGTCTCCGAACACATGTTCTATTGGGTTGATCGCATAATAATGAACCAAAATATATATTTGCATGCATTTTCATCACACACATCCCACGACCGGTTTTGGGCTGTGGGGTCAGGATCCGCATGCGCTTGAAACAGTGGAGGATTGGTTAACAAGTAGCGCTCGAATGTCACTGTTGGACAATGCTGGTACGACCAAACTGCTCTATTACATGTGTCCGACAACATGTTTAATTGGGTTAAAGCCAAAACCATGAACTAAACCATAGATTTGCATGCATTTCTATCACACATATCCAACGACAGTATTTGGGATGTTTGGACTCATTAAGTAGGGAGAGTAGGATCACAATCCGCATGCGCTTGGAAAAGTGGCGGAATGTTGAACAATTTTTGCTTCAATGCCACTGTTGGAAAAGGCTTGTACGACTAACCTCTTCAATCACATGTGTCTGAACACATGTTTAATGGGGTTAAACCCATAACTATGAAAAAATATCGATCTGCTTGCATTTCCATTACACACATCCCACGACCGATTTTGTGCTGTTTGCACTCGGCATGTATGGCTATTAGCCTTAGGATCCGTATGCGCTTGAAACAATGGAGGATTGGTAAATATGTAGCGCTTGTATGCCACTGTAAAGAATGCTGGTATGATCAACCAGTTATGTTAGATGTGTCTCTAAATATGTTCAATTCCGTTAAACCCATAACCATGAACAATAATATAGATTTGCATGCATTTCAATAACACACATCCCATTATCGGTGGTGGTCCTCCTGCACTCATCAGTTAGGGAGAGGAGGATCAGGATCCCCATGTGCTTGAAACAGTGGACGAAGTTTAAACAAATAGCCCTTGTATGACACTTTTGGATAAGGCTGGTAGGACCAACTTGTTCAACTTCATTGGTGTGAACACATTTTTAATGTGGTTAAACCCTTAACCATGAACCAAAATATTCATTTTCATGCATTTCTATCATTCTCTTTACGATGGTTCCGATCAGTGTGCACTTATCAAGCATCAAACCATGTGTTTGTTGAATTAATTCGGGGAATCGTGGCCTTCAAATCGGCTGTGCACAATCATTTTTTCCACATTTTTTGTCATTTCTGAGACGTTCAATCGCTATCGTTTTCTTGATATTTCTTGTTTTCGCATTAACAAGAATCAATTTATAACGCGCACATTTTAAAAGAATTACGCCATGCCGTGTTTTATAGCTGACATTATCTCTACACCCTCTAATTTGACCAATCAGAATTCAACCAACCAAAATATTCTGTATGAAGGCTGACAGTAGTTTTGGCTGATGCAACCAATCAGAATTCAACCAACCAAAATAACCTGACAGACACAACCTGTATGAAGGCTAACAGTTGTACACCCTCTCATTTGAATTTATTAAGTGAAAAAACATTTTGCGATGTGACTACTCACAAACTGAAAGTATTGATCTAAATACGGAGTTCAATCACTGTGAATCACTGTGAAGCACAAAGCTTATTATAGAGGAATCGTGATGAATACAATTGTATTGTGATGGATATCAACGGTAACCTTGTAAGACAACTATAAACTATGCAGATGTAATTTATTTGAAACGATTGTTGTGATGTTGTTTATGATGCTCATTAAACATCTGTGCATTGCCTCGACCATGTTCGTGTTCCCAATACCGTAAGTGGCTACCTTAGGTCGGCGGGAATTTGCCTATTTACGAGAGCTGCAACAGTGTTGCCCTTCGAAGTACTTGAAGAATACAGGGTCTGCACACTGCATATTGAATAAAGCATACGCGTACTCCCACAAACCTCTCGTTTTCATCGCAACGCATACACATATTAGTGCCTGCTTTCGGGGGTTACGGCGAGTAACATTACGAAGCATGTGCACTCGACAAAGCAGATGCGAATCGTGTGGAAATACGTCCTCTACAGCATTCGCAATCGCAGGTGCTCCATCGGACATGATGGCTTTCACAGCTTTCACACCCACCGACGAATTCGACAAAGGTAAGCAGGAAGGTTCGGATATCTTCAGCTGTTTCCCTCCACAAGGATCCTATTGCTACAGTAAGACTTTTGCGGGATCCATCCATTACCATTAATTGATATAACAAATATTTCTCGCGATTGGTACGGAATGTACCATCGATGAGAATAAAATCAGAAAAACGGTTAAACAAACTAAGCATTTCTTGGGTTGTATAGATGAAATGCGTCATCTTGTTCGTCTCATCCAGCAGCACGCGAGCCTTTCCATGAACGTTGAGTTCCTCTCGCATTCGTCGAATATAGGCTGTGAAAAATTGATAATAAATATCGTCCGTAAAATCAGGTTATTTTAATTATAATGAAACAACACACCTGGATTGTTTCGGCCAGCCAGAACTCGCCGGCGCATGTTTACCACATCACATCCGGTAAAATATTTCTGACATCGAGTCTTCACGTAATACTGTATGTTGAATGAGGAGTCCCCGCATTCCAGCAACTGGCCCAATTGGTTCCTTTTTGATGTACGAATGGCATAGTGGGTATCAGAAACTCGAGTGAAATCAGTCAGCAAGTGGTTCAATTCCACGAGACTTCCAATCGCGCGGTTGCCAATTGTTACTTGAAAAATCTGAGTGATATACAAAACGCGGGGCCTTCCAAATCAGCCATGCAAATTATGACTTCCTCCACAAACATTTTTTTCACGTTTATCCTCATCAATTTGGATTCCGTTTTTTTGTTTTTCTGCAATGTGTTCAGGTCAACCTAGAATCATTTATGGAGCGCACACTATGAAAAAATTTTGTGATACTGCTTTGCTGCATAGCCACATCCTATTAAAAACCTTTTGCTGTGTCATTTGATTGCTGTGACATTTGATTGTTTATTAAGAGAATCTTGGAAACAGTCAAAAAACATCGTGAAGGTTGGCAAGTTGCTCTTCGTCGACGTCGCACAAATTCTCAAATGCCAGTACCTCTTATCTTATCATATAATGTGCGATCTTTTTGTCTAAATATGATGAAATTTCTCTTCTACTTCGTTCAAATCATTTTATTTCTACGGTGTTGGTATGTTTCAAGAAAATTGGCTGTATTCTGAAATGGACACTGATTTGATTAACATTGATGGTTTTCAGTGCTTTCGTTTGGATCGGACCTGTCCCATTGCAAATCGTGGTGGTGGAGCTTTAACGTTTGTTTGCAAAGAGGGTGTGCCTCTAGCAAAATTATTTTTACATATGATAAACCAGAACTTTCCAGTCTTGCTGTTGAATACAAACCATGGCATTTATTCAACATTCATTCATTTATTCTTTCAAATGTGTATATCGTCCTCAACTGTCCTTCTAACAATTTTCGTGCATTTTTTGATGAAATTCTCAATGAACTTGCTCCCTAACGAAACAAAAGTGACCAGGAGAACATGCGAACCTGACGATATTTCAGCGCTGAGGACTATGCTAAGTGACACTGACTTCCGCATTTTTTACGAACCTGACGTTTCCCTTGAATGTGACGTTTTTACATCCTATCTAAACATTTGCTTCAATATCTGCTGTCCATAGGAAACTATTTTTGTTCGACCTGATTGTTTTTCCTCCAATAAATTGAAGCGCCTCCGAAGACTGAAGGAAAAGGCTTTCAAAAATCTTGATCGTCACGCTGTCTCTCAGCTTTCTTCATTAACCTTCCTCTACCTTAAACCTCTCATAGTACACGGAGTACTAAATTGGGGTCATATTTGACCCCAATCGTTTTTTTGTATTTGAACATGTTATTAAAGTTCTGCAATGGAATGAAATGAACAAAAACTATATTCTAGAGATTGTAAAGCTTTATTTTCAAATATTCATCAACTAAAATCCATATTTATGAAAAGAAAAACAAAATTTAATAAAAGATAAACTGATGGGTACAAATAATTAAGCATGACAGTTTACACAATTTGTTACATTGGATTCTGTATGTTCAGGGCAAATGAATGCAGATCATAACGAACATTCGTCATTGGGCAGAATGCACAGCGATTTCTTTTCCCTTTTCCCTAAATTAGCTGGTTTTTGGTTTTGTTTTGTTCCGCTAGCTCCTGAGCAAGTTCGAGCGAAGTGTAATGATCTACTTTCCATTGTACCTTAGCATTTTGTACATACACTTTTTGGCCTTGTATGATTATTCATTTTTTGGCCATGTGTACTTCATTCGAATCAATGCTTGTACAATACACTTTTTGGCGGTCAATACAATTTGGAACACAGACTTTGTCTTCTTCCGCGATTGCGGAGTTTGCGTGGATCGCCGCGTGCCGGAAATGTGATTAACGGATCCTCCAACATTTTAGCGCTTTCTGCACCTTGGATTCCATCATCTCTTGGACCTTTCCTGTGTGGATTATTTTGCTATCGTTGGACTTCTCTGGATCTTTATTTGGACATTTGCTCCTTTGGTCGTTTAGTGAGTTCTTTCCATTTTTGCCATTTTTGTGTGTAGTGCTAGACTTATATTTTCGGTCCACTACAGAAGTAAAGAAATTATCAAAAGTTATGTAATTTTCATCATGAATAAGTTCTTTTCCACTATCAACCTCCGAATCGGATTTATATAAAGTTTCTTCTATTTGTTCATCACAAAGATATATACCAGACATAACTGGGTATTATTATCTGAAAAAAATTATAAAAATTAAAAATTTCTGTAATAAATAAATTTTTAGGACAATATTTGACATCAACACATTCTCCTAAAATGGGGTCAAAAATGACCCCACACACTTAAAAATGTCATAAGTAGTAAAATAAAACAAGTATCCAATTGGTACTGCTTGTCAATGTTTTACACATAATTTTAGGAAGGAAATGATAATTTTGGATAAATTTAACCATTAGTTTAGCAGTTATTGCAAAATTACATACTCTGGGGTCATTTCTGACCCTATTTCAGGTCCAGGAATGTTAATCAAGCTTGAGATACAACGCATGCGAAATATTTATGTGAAATTAATTTTGAGAACGAATAACAGTCGCCAATTATGCAGTGCGCTCAAAGGTTTGTGTGGCAAAGACAGGAAGCTACTTCCCTTCATCCGTGATATTATTTCATTAAATGAATCTTCTTTCATCTTCTCCTGATGGAACCCAAGAAATCACGGATTTTGTTTTACCCCCATCCTCTTTCTCAACTCCAACTTTTACAAGCTCAGTGGAAGTTATGCAGTCACTTTTCGCTGTATCCCGCTCAAAGGCTGCAGGCCCCGATAATCTTTCCTCTCTTTTGCTGAAAGGATGCGCACGTGAACTTTCTTCGCCGATCTCATCTATCTTTAACAGATGCATTAAGAATAGTATTTTTCCCGACTTTTGGAAGCCGGTACGTAGTACACTAATCTCCAAGAATGATCTTGGGAAGTACCGCGCTATTGTGTGTGCGTCGCAGCTACTTAAAGTACTGGGAAGTATAGTGCTACGACGACTTGTTTCGAGTTGCCAGGTAGAAGATTTGCGTCAGTTTGCGTACCGCAAAAATCGTTCGACAGTAGACGCACTCGTGTTGCTAACTGACCATTTATCCCGGTCATTGGATTCGAAATCAAAAGCGGTGCAGGTTTGTTTTCTTGATTACACCAACGATTTCAACAGTTTAATCAGAAGTTCTCTGCTCAAACATTTTCATGATTGTGGTATACCCCTGAACCTACTTCACTGGATAGCGTCCTATTTTAAGGACCGCGTGCAGTATACTGCCGTAAATGGTAAAGTGTCCAATTCTGTAACGATTTCTCGTGGTGTTCTGCTAGGCACAATACTTTCCCTCTTCTTATTTTCTATCTACATTTCTGAGCTCCCTTGCTTCCATTTCACTCTTATTCTAAAATATGCTGATGACATTGCTGTTGTTTTTGACCACTAAAGACTTGCTGACTCTCCTACATCTGAATTTATTATCAATAACATTGGCCAGTGGTCATCTTTGCTCGGCATATTGTTAAAACCTCAAAAATGCAAATACGAAATATTTTCAAACTTGGCTGGTCAGCGTGGCGAAACTCTGCTTCAAGGAATTCCCACGATTTCCTTCAATGGCTGGAACTTCAGCAGAGGCGCATGTTTCAAGTATCTTGGCGTCATTTTATCACAGAGTCTCAAATGGGCCGATCATGTGACTGCACAGTACTTGAATGTTAGAAGGTTATCATTTCACGCCTTACGTCTGCGTTCTTCAGCTGTTCCTCCTGATGTAGTTAGATGTTTTGTTTTACCTTGCATTGTTTCCATTTTAATCTACGCGCCCCTTATAATTTTTCCTGGTGTTTTTTAAAAGGATTTTTTGATGATCAGAAGAGGAATCAAATTAATTTCAAGATTGAGCTCTTCCTCTACCGAGTTAATTCGTGATATGATCGTCGAACGCCACTTTCGTGAATGTGACAGATTGGTCAGAGTCATATCGTCTGATAATGCACACCCACTGCATAAGGTCATTATGGCTTGCAGATTGTTCTCAGCTACGCGTAGTCAACATATCGTCCCGTAGGCAAGAACTGAGAAATTCAAAAAAATTATTCCTTACCTGGCTCGATATTTAGTTGATCATACAAAAGTTATTCTCGATTTGCGGAAGAAACTGACAGTATAATAACTGAAGTGGAATCATCCTTATTTGACATGTCTTTTTTTAAATGTACATTTTATTGCGTGTTGTCGAATTAATTGTATCGCTGCAAATTCGTGTACTTCAATAGAGCCATTTTTCTTCTTTTTCTTCAGCTCATAATTAAAAGTGACGGCGGACCACTTGCAAAGCTATTTATTGGAGCTGAAGCAACCAATCAGGATTTAACCAATCTAAATAATTTGTATGAAGGCTGACAGTAGTTTTGGCTGAGGGAAACAGGGTCCTCGGTCATTGGCTGGGTCGGATGGGTTGACGGAAATAACACATTAAAGTCATTCGAAGAGGGTTGACCGTATGGGGAATCGATATAGGCCGGCTTTAACCTGTCGATGCAGACGGAGTCTCGTGTTCCGTTTTTGTCCAGGACAAAATATTTCGGCTTGCGCACCAAAACTTTGAAGGGACCGTCGTAGGGCAGCTGTAGGGGCTTCCGCACGGCGTCGACACAAACAAAAAAGTAAGGGTAGGTTGAGAGGTCGGGATGAACTTGGGCGGGACGGTTGTTGGGGCGCGTTGGGACGGGACGAACAGACTTGAAATGCTCCTTCAATCTCGCGGCTTATGAGGAAACATCGAGCTCACCGGTGTGGCGGGAGTCAAGAATCATCTCGCCAGGCAGTCGTAATGCGGTACCAAAAACAAGTTCCGAGGGACAACATCCGGCATCCTTCTTGACCGTTATCCTGATTGCCAACAGAATGATGGGTAGTCGTTCAGACCAATGCACACTGGACGAGGAAGCGGTGATGGAAGCTTCCAATTGACGGTGGAACCGTTCGACTAATCCATTTGCCGCGGGGTGGTATGCCGTCGTACACATATGTGTTGATCCGATCATTCGGCTAACATCCCGAAACAATGCAGAGGTGAATTGAGATCCTCTGTCTGTGGTGATAGTAGCCGGAACACCAAAGATAGATATCCATTAATGAAAAAACGTCTGAGCAACAGTCTCTGATGAAATATCACACATAGGCGTGGCAACAGGCCAACGCGTGAATCGATACACACACGTCAAAATGTAGGTGTAACCCTTGAATGGCGGTAAGGGACCTACAATGTCCTGGTGCTCATGTTTGAAACGCGCGTCAGAATGGGGGAATGTGGCAAGGGCAGCACGGGTGTGCTTATCAATCTTGCCCTTTTGACACGTAAAACAGTGTTTTGCCCATTGGCGGATATCTTTCCGTACGTTGTGCCATACGAAACGTTCGGTAATAAGACGTACCGTTGAGCGTATGCTCGGATGGGATAATCCATGAAAGTGATCAAAAATAATCCGGCGGTGGGATTGTGGAACAAATGGTCGCGGCTTGCCGGTAGAAATGTCACAATGGATATGAGCGTCACAGTTTAGGAGGGGTAAACATGAAAATCGAAGGGAAGGGTTGTATGTGATGACGGAAAATTCAGGATCAGCTTCCTGATGCCGGGCAAGATCCTGTAGGTCCACAGATGGTCGATTGACTTGGTGTAAATCCGTGCGAGAGAATGCGTCAGCAACAACATTACTGCTACCATCGATAAAGCGAATATCGTCAGTGAACTGCAATATGTAGTCCAACTGACGGATTTCTCGAGGAGAGTGACGATCCGCAGAGGTGCGAGCTGCATAAACGATGGGCTTGTGATCAGTATAGATGGTAAACTGACGTCCTTCCAAAAAGTGCCGGAAGTGTTTGATCGCCAAGTACACAGCGAGAAGTTCTCTGCCGAATGTACTGTACCTCGTCTGCGTTGGTTGCAACTTCTTCGAGAAGAAGGAAAGTGGTTGAGCATCGCAGCCGATCAACTGTTGTAGAACTGCACCCACTGCAACAGAAGAAGCATCTGTTTTGAGCACAAGGCGGGCACTGTTTGTGGTATCCAAGTGGCTTAAGGACGTAACTGTTGACAATTCCTTCTTCACGGCGTCAAAAGTGGCCTCCGCTTCAGCTGTCAACACGAGTTTCTTTGGATTTCCTCGTAATAAATCAGTTAAGGGTTGTAACAATTGAGCACAATTGGGGATAAACCGACCGTAATAATCGACGACACCAAGAAAACGGCGAAGGCTCTTAATGGATAGGAGTAAAGGATATTCCACGACATATTGAGTTTTGTCGGGTAACGGGCTAATACCATGGGAGTCGATTTGATGACCAAGGAATTGGACACTGGTTTGACCAAAGACACACTTTTCAGGATTAATAGTGTTTTCGTAATTGTCGAGACGTTCAAAAGCAACGCGTAAATGTTTTTTGTGCTCCTCTGCAGTAGTACTGGCTATGAGGACGTCGTCGATATATACAAAACAGAATCTAATCCACGAAAAATTTGGTCCATAAATCGCTGGAAGGACTAAGCTGCATTGCGAAGTCCAAATGGCATTCGGAGAAATTCGAAGAGACCAAATGGGGTAATGACAGCTTTCTTGGCGATATCCTCCTCGGCCATTGGTATCCAATGGTAGGCCCGTACCAAATACAATTTTGAGTAAAACTGCTTTCCAAGGAGATGCAGGGAAAAATCGTGGATATGTGGAATAGGGTACCGATCGGGTATGGTGATGGCGTTGAGTGCACGATAGTCACCACAAGGTCTCCAGTCGCCATTTTTCTTTGCAACCAAATGCAGCGGCGAGGCCCATTGACTATCGGATGGCCGAATTTTGCCAAGGGTTATCATATGTTGGAATTCGTTTTTAGCTGCGTGAAGTTTGTCTGGCGGGAGCCGACGGGGCTTGGCAAAAACTGGTCCTCCTTTGGTGACGATGTGATGTCGAACCATGTGCTTGGGGTTGGTCGCTGCAGTTTAGGGTGCACCAGCGAAGGGAAATCCGTGAAGAGGGAAGAGAACTCATCAGAATCGGGAAGGCACACACGTAAGTTGATAGGATTAAGTGGAACGGTGTTAAAAGATGTGTGAAATGAAGTAATCTTATCTTGCAATTGGCGTCGCTTAATATCAACAACTAAATCAAACTGCGCAAGAAAATCAACACCAAGGATTGGTTGTTTGACATCGGCAATAATAAAAAGAAAAGGGAACTGCCGGCGGAGTCCGAAGTCTAGCTTTAGAAACTTCTGACCATACTTGGCAATTTTCGTTTGGTTAGCTGCCTGGAGACAAATTCCTGTAGCTTGAACGTGGCGTTTTTCTGCAGATCGAGGTAGAACGCCTACCTCAGCACCGATGTCGACTAGAATATTCTGATGAGAATTCCGATCAGTGACATACAGGAGGCGACTAACGGGTTAGCCAGCGACAGTCGTCGCCACTACTGGCTGGCGCTCGCGTTTCCCTGTTTAGATAATGCGCCAGACTTGGAGTATTTGCAACCGGGGCGACATTTACGCGCATCGTCACCGAAACGTCGATGAAAATAACAAATCTGATTGCGGTGTCGCGACGCACTGCGGTGTTGTGACGTACTGCGGTGTTGTGGCGCACTGCTGCGTCGTCTCGAATTGGAGTGAATGTGGGTTTCAGCATAACGCGTCAGATTTGCTATAGAGAGTTCAATTCTGGATAGTCGTTCTGACAGACTTTCTGTGGATTTAAAGGGTTCATTGTGGATCAATGGCTTGGGTGTCCCAACTTGCTGGACGGTATGATGTCCGTAATATTCGTTGATTTTATCCGCTATATCAGCAAGCTCATCCAACGTGGAACGGGTGGCAGAGGCTGCTAGGATGGACGCCATGCTTACAGGTAGACATTTCAACCATAATTGACGAATGGTAGAGTCATCGACCTTTGAGTCCCCAACCAATGCGCGCATATGGCGAAGAAGCTGCGAGGGAGTGCGATCAACCAGCTGAACACTTGAGAGAAGCTGACGCAATCTGCCATCTTCCGATATAGTGGTTCGCTTCAAATCAGCGGCCTTGAGTAGATCGTAAGGGGTTTTCAGGAGGCATGACATCAATTACATCAAAAACCTCTGCGACAATCGCAGTGGGTAGAGAATTCGAAGCATACAGATACATCGTGTCCTGTGTCGTAATTCCTCTGAGCCGAAATGTGTTTTTCATCAGACGAAACCATGCACGCGGATTAGTACCGTCAAAATTAGGAAAAGGGACAACAACAGCGTTAAGGTTGAGAGAGTTGGTAAAGACGTCAGATTCCATGATGAAAAAAATTGATATAGGAGCGAAAGGAAATACAAATATCGGGCTCACCAATAATGTAGCGGAAAAATACCAATGTAGAATACAAACAACACGATAAAACATAAACAAAATATGACAATGAAAACTCACGGACAGTGAAGAAGTATATTCCACTACACACAGAATAATTCGCTCCGAATAAATCCAAGACGGACAACGAGTGATGAGAAAAGGTCCGGAGACAGCTGAAAAGGAGCTCGACTACGTTAGAACAGTCAACACAGAACAGTCAGCACAGAACAGTCAACTATCACAACGAGGCAGAACGAACGACGCGCGGTTGGACGGAAAAGTGTATATTCAAAATTTTATGCGGTTGCAGTTTAGTAAAACAACGATACAAAATGTATGAAAATGTGAAACGTTACAAATCCTTCAATGGAAAACAACTCATTTTCAATTGCCGAATGAAGCCGGGTATCTTGAAACATGGCAACGCCACTATACTCTAAAATTTTTGAATTGAGTAGTTGTGAAATTTCACCGTACTTGGACCACAAGGAACAAACGTTCGATGATAGTATACACGGTAACGGCATTCTAGAAATGGCCTGACGTCGGCGAAGGGTGACTTGATAACCTGCACGATGTTTCTCATTCTTTTTAAATGTTTGCTTTAATATATTATACAATTTTCGCCGAATACTAAAGACAAAGTTTTTTATGTCAGAATTCTCACTATAAAACACGGCATCGCGTAATTGTTCTAAACTGTGCGCGTTATAAATCGACCTTTTTGTTGATGTGAAAACAAGACAAATTAAGAAAACGTTAGCGATTGAACGTATCAGAAATGACAAAAAAATGTTGAAAGAAAATGATTGTACACAGCCGATTTGAAGGCTCTGATTCCCCAAATTTGATCAACAAAAACCCGGTTTGATGCTTACCTTGGTACGCAGGGCCTTCAAATGGGCGGTGCACAAACCATCAATTTTCTCCACATTATTTTTCGTCATTTTTCTTAATTTGTCATGTTTTCATATCAACAAAGGACGATTTTTAACGCGCACAGTTTAAAACAATTACGTGATATTGTGTTTTCTAGTGAGACTTCTGATATAAAAACTTTGGCCATGCTATTCGGAAAAACTAGATAATATATTGAAGCAAGCATTGAAAAAGAAAAGGAAACATCGTGCAGGCTGGCAAGTCGCTCTTCGTCGACGTCATGACTTATCTAGAATGCCTATACCTTGTATTTTATCATCAAACGTTCGTTCGCTGTGGTCCAAGTATGGTGAAATTTCTCAACTGCTCACTTCAAAAATTTCAAAGCATACAGGCATTGCCATGTTCCAAGAAACATGGCTTCACTCGACAATAGAAAATGAGTTGCTCTCCATTGAAGGATTCAACTGTTTTCGTCTTGACCGAACCTGTCCCTTGAGGAATCGTGGTGGCGGTGTTATCACATATATTCGAAACGACTGGTGCTCATGCTGCAAACAGATTTTTACTTTTGACAAGCTTGAAATATCCTGCCTGGCAGTCGAATGCAAAACCCGACATCTTTCTAATTTTCAATCCCTTATTTTGATAAATACTTATGTTATCCCCAATTGTCAATGTAAAGTTTTTAATGCATTCATTGATAAACTCCAAATGAAACTTGTTCCTCTTCTAAATTCTTTGATTCTTTTAGCTGTAGACCTCAATGACTGCAATGTATCTATGTTTAACCTATTGTCGCTCAAAAAATGCACCTCATCTGTTCCTCGCCCGCAAGTTAGCTCCAATTGGTAATTCTGACCATTGCATTATCGAACTTCTCCCCAAAATTTATGGAAGCACTGGACACAGATATCTCACTCGCAGTAATGTCAAAAAAGTGGCTTCCAGATCTTGTCAGCTTAACAATATTTCAACCCTCAGGGACGTGCTTTCTACCACTGATTTCAACATTTTTCATGAAGATGATGTCTCCGTAGAATGTGATGTTCAAAGTGATTCAATGTGATTCAAAGTTGTAACATCCTATCTCAACTTTCGCTTTGAAATCTGTTGTCCTAAAGAAACTATAATTGTGAGTCCTCACCGTTTTTCTTCTGTGCACCTAAAACGCCTAAGGAGATTGAAAGAGAAAGCCTTTAAAATACATGATCGTATAACTGTTGTGTTGCTTTCCCAGTCAATCAAGCTCGAAATTAGACGTCTTGAAATGCTGTACACGAACACACTTCTTGGAACGAAAGACAGTCGTCACCTATGGCGTGCGTTTGAACAAATTTTTGATATTAATTCCTTCAACGAATCGTTCGTGCACCAAACTACTGATATGACTGTGAAGAGAACTTTAATTTGCCCATATCCTCTTTTTCCGATTCACATTTCACCAACATACCCGAGGTCTTTTGTGCACTCTCGGCTGTCTCATGTTTCAAGGCTGCAGGACCTGATAAACTCTCGCCCACTGTACTAAAAGAATGTGCTGGAGTGCTATCATCCCCCATTACATCCATTTTTATTCGTTGCATGGAAAGAGCAATCATGCCTGATTGCTGGAAATCTGTCTGTATTAGCCAGATTCCCAAGAAAGATCCCGGTAAATACCGTCCTTTCGCGTGCACGTCGCAGTTGCTCAAGGTACTTGAGAAAATTGTTTTACGGTGACTGGTGTCCAGCTGTCAGGTGCATGATGCTCATCAGTTCGCGTACCGGAAAAATCGTTCAACTGTTGATGCTGTCGCTGTACTCACAGATTTCATCTCACGTTCTCTAGATAGCAAATCTAGAGCAGTACAAACTTTTTTTGGATTACACAAATGACTTTAACAGTCTTCTAAGAAACTCCTTACTTCAAAAATTATCTGATTATGGGTCACGACAAATATTCTTCATTGGCTGGCATCCTATTTTGAGGGTCGAATCCAATACACAGTCGCGAACGACCAAACCTCGTGTGAAATAGCTATCCCCCGTGGTGTCATTCAAAGTGCAATATTGTCACCATTTCTATTTTCCCTTTATATTTCTTATCTTTAATCTGACCCATCTGCATTTACCCTCAAATACGCTGATGATGTTGCCATTGCAGTAAATCAAAATAGTCGGATCGAGCAACATGCCCCAGAATCAATGGTAACGAACATGTGTTTAGACACATGGAATTGAACAGGCTAGTCGTACCAGCCTTTTCCAACAGTGGCATTCAAGCGCTAAATGTTTACCAATCTGCCACTGTTTCAAGCGCATGCGGATCCTGATCGTACTGTCCCTACATAATGAGTCCAAACATCCTAAAACCTTTCGTGGGATATGTGTGATCGAAATGCATGCAAATCTATATTTTGATTCATGTTTATTGCTTCAATCCCATTAAACATGTGTTTGGACACATTTAATAGAACAGGTTGACTGTACCAGACTTATTCAATAGTGGCATACAATCGCTGCTTGTTTATCATTCCTCCACTGTTTCAAGCGCATGCGGATCCTGTCGTTACTTGATGATTGCACACAGCACGGACACGTCGTAAGGTTTTTGTGAAGAAAATGCATGCAATTAAATATGTTGTTTTCATGGTTCTGGGTTTATCCCCATTAAACATCGGTTTGGAACGATGTTATTGAACTGTTTGGTCGTGCCAGCCTTATCCAACAATGGTATATAACCACAACTTATTTACACTTACTTTACTGCTTCAAACGCAGGCGGATCCTTATTTAACTCTACCTAACTTATGATTACAAACAGCACGAAACCGATCGGGTAGCGTGTGTGATAGAAATGCATGCAAATAAATATTTTGGTTCATGGTTATGGGTTTATCCTCATTAAAAATGTGTTGAGACCCATGAAATTGAACAGGATGGTCGGGCTCACCTTATCCAACTGTGGCATACGAGGGATATTTGTTTACACTTAATCCACTGTTTCAAGCGCATACGGATCCTGATCCTACTGTCACTACCTGTTAAGTGCACAATTTACGGAACCGGTTGTCATGTGTATGATAAAAATGCATGCCCATGAATGTTTATCTTCATGGTTAAGGGTTTGAACCCATTAAACGTGTGTTTCGACACATGAAATGCAACAGGTTAGTCGTGCCAACCTTATCCAATAGCGGCATACATCCCCAACTTATTTACGCTTGCTCTACTGTTTCAAACGCACGCGGATCCGTTACCTACTCTATTTATCTGATAAGTGCATACAGGAGGAAACCGATCGTTGCACGTGCGTGATGCAGATGCATGCAAATCAACATTTTTTCATCACTATGGGTTTATCCCCATTAAACTTGTGTTTGTACACATGACATTGAACAGGTTGGTAGTGCCAGCCTTATCAAGCAGAAACATGCAATATCTACTAGTTTAAACATAATACACTATTTCAAGCGCATTTAGATCATGATCCTACTGTCCCTTTCCTGATAAGTGCACACTGCACCGAACCGGTTGTGGGGTGTATGATAAAAAATGCATGGAAATTAATATTTTGGTACATGATTATTCGTTAAACCCCATCGTAGATGTGTTTGGACACATGTTATTGAACAGGTTTGTCGAACAATCCTCATCTAACTCGGGCATTCAAGCGCCAGTTGCTTATCATTCCTTTAATGTTTCAAGCGCATGCGGATCCTGATCCTACTGTCCCTACCTGATTAGTGCAATCCAAAACGAACCGGTTGTAGGGTGTATGATAAAAAATGCAAGAAAATGAATATTCTGGTTCATGTTTATGGCTTTAGCCCAATTAAATATCTTTTCGGACACATGTATTGGAACATGTTAGTCGTAGCAGCCTTATTTAACAGTGACATACTAGCGCTAATTGTTTGAAAATCCTCCACAGTTCCAAGCGCATGCGGATCCTGAACCTAATATCCATACATGATGAGTGGAAACACCACAAAACAAGTCGCGGTGTGGGTGTGTGATAGACTTGCATGAAAATGTATATTTTGTTTCATGGTTATGTGTTTAACCCCATTTAACATGTGTTTCGACACATGCTTTGAACAGGTTAGTCGTACGAGCCTTATCCAACAGTGGCATACAAACGCTACTTGTTTACCATTCCTCCACTTTTTCAAGCGCATGCGGATGCTGATCTTACTATCCCTACCTGATGAGTGCAAACAGCTCGAAACCGGTCGTGGGGTGTGTGTGACAGAAAAGCATGCAAATGAATATTTTGGTTCATGGTTATGGGTTTAACCCCCAAAAAACATGTGTTTGGACACATGTAACTGAACATGTTGGTCGTACCCGCCTTATTTAACAGTGACATACTAGCGCTAATTGTTTGAAAATCCTCCACAGTTTCAAGCACATGCGGATCCTAAACTTAATATCCATACATAATGAGTGGAAACACCACAAAACAAGTCGCTGGTGTGTGTGTGTGATTGAAATGCATGCCCTAGGTGAAATGAATGAGAACGGTGAAATTTTCGCAGATTTTTGCGCGCTAAACGATCTGGTCATCGGAGGCAGCATCTTTTAACACCGAAACATCCACAAGGCCACCTTGATATCACCTGATGGTGTTACTGCCAATCCCATCGATCACCTATCGATTTCACGGAAATGGAGACATAGTCTCCTGGATACACACGTAATGCGAGGTGCGGATGTTGCTTCAGATCACTACCTTCTAATGGCCAAAATTGAAATCAAGTTGAGAGCTTTCTACGAAATCGGCAGTCGGCCTAGTGTAAAGTATCAAACGCAGAAACTAAGGGAAGAGCGTACAAGAGAGATTTTCCCAATCTCACTGAAACACAGATTCGAATCGCTCAACAACTTAATCCCTGAACTCCCAATAAATGAACACTGGACCGCTCTGAAAGACTGTTGTCAAGACACTTGTAAGCACGTAATTGGCAGACGGGTAAAGAAAGACAAAGAGTGGATCTGGAGTGAGACTCGGACACTGATCAACTCGAGAAGGCAGCCGAAACAACAGATCCTCCGATGTAAGGACACCACACAGAAAATCCAACTGATCGAACAATAGGGCTCCCTGAATAAAAACGTGAAACAAAGTGCCAGAATTGACAAGGGGCGGTTCTATGAAATGCTGGCAACGGAGGCTGAAAATGCAGCAGAGAAAAGAGACCTGAACACCGTCAACAACATTACTAGAACCTTATCAGGAAGAAAAATACCTTACGGCAAAATAATAAAGGAAGGTGAATGTAACCTTAGCAGTCAGGAATCGGTGCAAAGAAGGCAATGGATGGAGCACTTTAAGGAACTCCTAGATCGACCAGCACCTACTACAGTCACTGACATCCCACCGACAGCAAATTTGCTAGACGTAAACACCGATCCCCCCGGTCGAAATGAGATCCTTTTTGCCTTAGAATCGCTGAAGAATGGCAAAGCACCAGGCCCAGATGGGATCCCACCAGAAGCTCTGAAGGCTGATTTGGTCACGTTAGCTGATATGTCAGTTGTTCTGCTGCAGAAAAGCTGGTCAGAAAGACGATTCCCAAATGATTGGAAGAGAGGTCTTTTGGTCAAACTTCCGAGGAAAGAGGATCTGAGGCCATGCAAAAACTGGCGAGCTATCATGCTGCTCCCAGTCCCTAGTAAAGTGCTTACACGCATCATCCTTCTGCGCTTGCGCGACGCTATTGATCAAGTGTTACGGCCAGAGCAATAGGGCTTCAGAAAACAAAAGTCTGTTATCGACTAAAGAGCGACCCTCCGCATCATAATTGAACCAAGCATTGAATGACAATCGCACATGTGGACCGCGAATTCATATGAAAGCTTTTGCCACATTATGGGGTCCCACCGCTGTAAATGGACCTCATAAAGCAGCTGTGTGAAGGTGCGTTCTGTCAGGTAATTCACAACGGAAGACTTACCGATCCATTTGCAGTTAAGACTGGCGTCCGCCATCAATGCCTGTTGGTAATATACTGGATAATGAAACAAACAGTAAAAGGTGAGAGGAACTTTATTGATTAGAGGGAATACGAGCATTTGGAGGATCTGGAATACGCTGATGATGTCTGCTTCATATCACGTGACCCCCAACGTCTTCAGAGAAAGAGCGATAGACTAGCACACTTTGCTTCATATGCAAAAATACGCGTGAATACCGAAAAAACAGAAGTCCTTGGTGTGCAAACTGATGAGCACCCATCAATCACCATCAATGGTAAAGCAGTCAAAGACGTCACGCAATTCCTCTATCTCGGCAGCATTGTTTCAATAGGTGGTGGCACAGACGAAGACATAGTCGCCAGAATCGGCAAAGCAAGATACGCGTTCATAGCTTCGAAACCCATTTGGAAGTCGAAGGTTCTATCAAAACGCACGAAACTCCGTATATTTAGAAGCAACGTGAAATCCGTGCTACTTTATGGATCGGAAAGCTGGCGAGTGACAGCAAAGTTTTCTGGCCGCTTGCAATCATTTCACAATAATGACTTTTTCGAATTATTGGGGTAAATGGCCAGAAAAGATAAAGAATCAAGACCTGTAGCAGATTGCTGCTGATGACCCGATCGCCCATCAGATCAGTAGAAAAAAGTGGAGATGGATAGGGAACACCTTGCAGAAACCTTATGATGACATCACGCATCACGCTCTGGTATGTAACACAATCGGGAAGAGACAGGTCGGACGCACAAGGCTATCTTGGAAGCGCTCGTCTGAAGAGGAAATCCGCAAGTGCGCACTTAACTGGAACGACATCAAACTGGCTGCTATGGACAGACCAAACTAGAGACAAGTTGCCAAGGCCCTATGTTCCACCAGGAACTCAAGGGAATAATCATCAAAATTATCATCATTGTTAGGGGTTTAACCCCATTAAACGTATGTTAAGACCCATGAAATTGAACACGTTGGTCGTGCCAGAATTATCAAAAAGTGGCATACAAGGTCTACTTGTTTACACTTTCTTCAATGTTTTAATCTCACGCGGTTCCTGATCCTACTGTCCCTATGTGAATAGTGCCATCAGAACGAAACCAGTCGTGTAGTGTGTGTGATTAAGATGCATGCAAATCTATATTTTGTTTCATGGTTACGGATTACCCACATTAAACATGTGTTTGGACAGATGTAACAGAAAAGTTTGGACTTGCTTCCTTATTTAACAGTGGCAAACTAGCGCTGAATGTTTACCATTCCTCCACTGTTTCAATCGCATCCGGATTCGTTCTATACTATCCCTACCTGATGAATGCACCTAGCACGGTCCCGTCGTGGGGTGTGTGCAGGAAATGCAGGCAAACGTAGATTTTGTCTCATGGTTATTGGTTCAACCCCATTTACCATGTGTTTGGACACATGTAATTGAAGAGGTTACTCGTACCATCCTTATTTACCAGTGACATACTAACGATAATTGTTTAACATTTCTCCACTGTTTCGTGCGCATACCGATCCTGAACCTACTAACCATGCTGACGTTTATTCGTCATTGAATAGCTCAGATTATTCACTAAATTGGGTGTTCGTGTTTCAAAAGTCCTGGCTTCACACTGAAATTGATCAATGTTTGACTTCCTTTAACGTGTAGTGGAATACTTTTATTTTGTACTCGATAACTAATTGCTTTTCCGATCAAAGACATATGTATTGAGACTGTAGCACACGCCTTCGTCTAAAACTGGATTGCCAATTTTGGTACACCGTCCATCACCACAGACGACCGTAACAACCTTGAACCCGACATCCGTATGATGAGTAATGTTACTCTTGCATACCTAATGATCGGCTTTAAGAATGCAGTAATATTGATGTAGTTGAAAGGCACATTCTGATTCGTGTTACAGAATATCGCCCACAGAGAGATCATGCAAACGTAGTGACTCAATCATCACATCACATTGCTGTGATAGTGTTATTTTCGGATTCGTTCTCCATCATTCTGCTAAGCAGTGAACACTAAAATATAAACAGTTGCTAGTTATCGCTTTCCACGTTGACCATTTACCTCTTAACACAGCCAAATCAACAAAGAAAACCGCAAATATTGCACATATATATTTATGGAAATGGTACCTGTTCGAATGGAGTGTAGCCAATACATTAATCTATTGATAGAGCACATTACACCTGAATATGTTTTGTATTTATGAATGGATCGGATTTATCAATTTAATTTAATGCCGTCCAATTGTTTACGCTGTAATTAAAACTCCCGCAAACCTAGTTGATCAGTTTTCAGAAGAATGTATGTGACTTTCTTGAAATAATTATAGGCAGAGTTCCAATACATTTATCTCCTTGCATTTATATAACTGACAGTGCTTTCATTTTATTCTTGGTATGGCTTTCTGCAAACTAGCTTTTTCACATAGTTATTTAGCTTAGTGCGCTGAACAAAAAAGGAGACGTAATGAGCTAAGACTATTTAAAATATATTCTTGCTTTCCGTATACATCACGAATAAAATATGACTGATTTGAAAGCTAGAGTCTGTGATGGAAAGGCATGCAAATACGGATTTTTATTTGAAACCTGTTTTAATTATGATGATGAAATTTATTTGTTCAGTTGAATGACAAGGTTAATCCGAATCAGCAAACATTCACTTGCTCTGAATGTGACGGTGATCTTAAACGTCAGCTAAACTAATTTTACCTGATGACTGCAAACATACAAAATTCGGTTGTATTGCGTGAGTTCGTGTTTGTGAGCAACGCTATATACATTTACCTCTAACTTGGATATGTGAAGTAATCACGGAGAAAATCGAGATTAATATTGAAATATTCAACGACAGTTGATGTGCCCTATTACATATAATTTATTCTCTGTAAACGTTTTTGATATCAAAAGTTTGTGTTTTAAATATGGAGAGTTGCACTGACCCAGCCGTCAGTCAGAAAACACAACTGAGCTTGAACTCGTGTATTGGCCGAATAAATGAATAACACAAAGCTGTACAGTGAATGGTAATCAAAATATACACGAACTATCGATCTTGATTGATGATTAATCGATAGTTCGTTCAGTGTCAATAATCGATTCACGATTACCGATCAATGTGGTGCACGCGAGGCATGGCACGTTCGCTGCTCCGCAGCACATCCCTTTTCCGAAGTCTGTTCACGTAGTTTTTCCTGTAAAAGTCGATGTTCAGCCGATTCATTCGTATGCGTTGAGAATTTCTCAATGGTTCGCTCGTGTTGGCGTTCGGCTCCGTTATCGGCTCCTTGTCTTGTTATGCGGACTGTCGCAGGCCAAACGTTTCTAGGAATAAGTGTAATGGCGTTTCACAATTTTCAGTCTGGATCTCAGTAGACTTCGTCTGGCGGCTTCTGATATGATTGATATGTCTTGTTTGTATCACTCCCCCAGAAAGGACCTTATAAAGAACGGTTATGATAGGTTGTATAATAACGGCATGCTTCCAGTATGAGCCGTTTCTTCGGAACATGCAAAAATAAACCGTATCTCCAGACTTGTAGACTCTTTTTTGTCTAGTGGGTGCGTCGAGGTTTGATTGAGTGTCCGATCGTGGATAAGTATTCAGTAGCATGGCCTCATTTGCTGTTCGCATGGGTCGTCTCAAAATACATTCTGCTGGTGACAGTTTATTCGGTGTTGCTGGGTTTGGGGTAGAGCGGTAAGTAAGTAAAAAAAATTTCAGATTCTACTAACGCTGTCCCTCTGCTTTCAATTCAATCATTGCTCGTTTAAATGTTTCGACAAATCTTTCCGCTGGTCCATTAGATTGGGGATAATAGACTGGGCAAAATTCCTTAAAATGATCGCATCTAAATTGTCGTTCGTTGTCGCTGATCAAGGTCTCTGGATTACCAAATCTTGAGAAGAGTTCTTCCAAGCGTGCTATGGTAGCTGACGCAGTGGTGGCAGTCATTGTGAAAATTTCCGGCAATTTCGAGTATGCGTCTACAACGACCAGATAACTGACGCGGTTAATCGGTCCAGTAAAATCAATATGTATGCGACTCCTTGGACCTTTTGGCTCTGGCCATGAGACAAGATCAACTTTACGCAGTAATTTGGCTGCAGCGGCACAATTTTGGCACGATCGAACCGTTTGCTCAATATCACGATCCATGAACGGCCAATACGCGTACGAGCGAGCTAGTGCTTTTATTTGATTGATTCCAGGGTAACCAGTTGCGCCCTTCCTTTTCGATTTGACTATAAAGTTTCTCTGCTGGCAACAGTGAACGCGAGGTATGCATAACGGCCTTTTGACGACCATCGCTGAACTCGTGTAATAACACCGCGTCTCAGTCCATTTTGAGATGCTTTAGCGGCAACAATGATTACTAGTCTCGGATCGTAATTTGTCAGTAGCAGATCTGAAGATAAAATCTTTTCGATATTTTCAAATTCCTTTTGGCACTCCTTAGACCAAATCCATTATGTGCCTTTAGTCAAAAGCTTGTTTAAGAGAGCCTCGAGCTCGTGCATCTGAGGAACAAAATTATGATAGTAATTTACAAGTCACAATAATGACTGTGAGGAAGCAAAATCGTGGGGTGGAGGCATAGATTTTACCGCTGCCGTTTTGTTCGGGTCAGGTCTTCTACCATTACTGCCTATTATTGATCCAAGGTAAGACACAGTGTACAACATTAGGGAACATTTCTCCAAACGCACCTAAAATCCGTATTCCTCAATACGTGTAAACAACTGGCAAAGATGGATGTAATGTTCTTCGGGGTTCGAACTGACAACAATCACGTCATCCATATATCCCATTGCAAAAGGCAATGCTGAAAGCATAGTGTCCACGATTTGTTGCAAGATTGCCGGTGCGCACTCGACACCAAATGGTAGACGACTATAACAATAGAGGCCTCGATGCGTGTTGATTGTTAGAAGTTTTTTGACTTTTCGCTGACTACGACCTGAAGATATGCGTCTGAGAAATCTTTCTTCGAAACAATTCTGCCTCCATTAAGTTGTGCGAACATGTCTTCTGGGACAGGCAACGGATACTGCTGAGTCTTGAGACAATCGTTTAGTCCAGTAGAGAAATCGAGACATAGTCTTAGTTTACCGTTTGCTTTTTTAACCACAACTATTGGTGCAGCCCAGGATGAATAACTAATTGGGCTGATGACTCCTTTACTTTCTAAGCGATTCAACTCTTCTTTGACTGCAATAAGACTTGCGTAAGGCACCGGCCTTTTTAAGCGGACACATGGCGTGATCCCGGTTTCAAATGTAGCTCAGATTCCATTTGAGTGCAGCGACCCAGACCATCAGCAAATACACGGGGATATTTGGAGGCGAAGTGTTTCAGCAAATTCGTTGTGTTAAATAACTCGGTTGTCGTAAACACACAATAAATTTCATCTATCAGTGTACTCTCAGTTTGATTGCAAATGGTACCAAACGGTACATCCCATAACTTCATCAATTCTATACAGTCTATTCCCAAAATATTTAGGTGGTCGTAAGCTGCCACATAGCACACACCAGAACATGGCTGTACTCAAAACTTGAAAATACATGTTGACTCACCGAGAAACGCGAGATTATCTCTTGAGGCGTTCTTAGCAATGCGGGATGTAGACTGCAGCAGAGGGTCACCAATAAATTTCCAAGTTTTTCGTGAGGTGATTGTGATATCCGAAGCCGTGTGGAGTTGTAATGTTACCATTTGGTCGTTTATCTCGATGAGAATATATTTTCGAAGACTGCAGAACGATTCACTATTTGTAGAGAATACAACATTTGACTGTCTTCCGTTAAGGTTGTCGAGTTTGTACAAACCTATTTTTACTTAACAATTTTTCTGGTAAAAAATCTATTGTACAGTTTTTGATATCTTCAGTTCAATTTGTTCTGACAAAATCGGTTCGCTCAGACGATCAATGGTACTATTGATTTTTCGATTTCCCGTTAACGTTATCACTCACGTTTCATCGATTTTTTGTTCGATAACTCAGTGAACATAATTCATCTGTCGAATACGATTTTGTACATAATCAACTCATCACTTAATCACAATGTACTTCTGTTGTGTGCGTTACCCGCGTTCTCGGTCGATCTAGGTTTTGGGAATTCCGTCTCGGGAACGTACCATTTCGAGTAGAAATATTGAAGTCATTACAAGAGCAAGGAATTACCAAAGGAGGATTGCGGATTATATGTTCGTGGATCGAAAGAACTGTTCGTGAGTCAGATTGCTTATTTTTGTGCTGCGTGATTTTCCTACTATCTTGATTGGTCCACTACATAATTTTGGTGAGCCCGAGTTTACTTTTTCCGCACATTCTCCCCATATTTTGATATTTTCCTTCTGTAATTCTCTGCAATGACTTCTAATAACTCCAGCGACACAGCCAACCGCTCTGATATTTCCAATTTTACCCTTCCACCTTTCGGTACGCATAATCCTCGTCTATGGTTCGCTCAAGCTGAAGCAATTTTTGAATTTGGACGCATTACTAAACAGGAGAGTATGTACAAACGTGTTGTTGCTCCATTATGCACTGAAGCCGCTACAGAGGTCGCCGATATTATTTATGATAAACCAAAATCTCACCCGTATAACACCCTGAAAAATGCGTTAATCAACAGAACAGCCGCATCAGATGAGCAAAAGTTTCGTACATTGTTAGCAGGAGTAGGGATTGGCGACAAAACACCTTCCCAGCTCTTACGACATATGATGCACCGTAAATGGTAACAACCCCTGAATGAGTCTGTTTCATGTGAACTATGGTTTCAGAACTTACCTGTAGATTTGAGAAAATCTCATTCGGTTCTCGTGGAAGATATACCTTTACAGAAGCTAGCAGAAACTGCAGACCAAGTTCATTCAGTGTACAGAACCAAGCCACCATCTAACCTGCAAGAAGTCACACTAAAGCCGTGGTGGGAACTAAAGTACAAGAGCTTAAGCAACAAGTCGTTGAATTGACCTCACAGATTTCAGCCTCAACAAAGATGTTCAACGATCGGCCATCAAGACTTAGCCGCAGTCGAACGCGCACTTCAAACAGAAGTTCATCCCGAGACCGCTACAAACGCGAGCACCGTCTATGTCATCATCACCGCCGATTCGGCTCAAAGGCTAAAAAGTGCTTGCCATTCTGTAAACTTTACAAACCAGGGAAACTTCAACGCCGGGCAGTAACGGCGACGACTTCACGTGGCAACAACATTAGTCGCCTATTTTATGTCACTGATTGTTCAAATAAATTGCGTTCTCTCATTGACAAGGGTGCTGAGATAAGTTTAATCCCACCTACACCAAAGGGACCCAAGAACAAAACCTCATCGACACTACGGGCGGCAATCAGTGCACAGATCAAAACGTTCGGCCAACGTTCACTAACTTCAAACCTAGGCCTCAAAAGTGACTTCCGTTGGATCTTTACCGTTGCAGACGTACGAAGCGCTATATTAGGTGCAGATGTCCTTACCCACTTTAACTTGTTCGTCGATTTGAAGTCCCGTGAACTTATCGACAACCTGACAGAGTTGAAAACCGTAGAAAAACCATGCTGTTCTGCGTTAAAGTCTATTTGCGTATTACCACCGAATATTCCAAAGCAATATAGCAGCTTAATGTTTGATTTCCCAGAAGTTTTCCGCCCAAACTCACCGAATAACGCGATTAAACACGACGTTAGACACCATGTCGAAACACGCGGTCCCCCAGTCTTTACTCGACCAAGACGGTTAGCACCAGACAAATTGGCCATTGCTAAACGAGAGTTTGAGCATATGATGGAATTGGGCATCATTTGTCCATCAAAATCATCATGGGCCTCACCTCTCCACATGGTCGAGAAGAAGCAACATGGTGCATGGCGCCCCTGTGGTGATTATAGAGCACTGAAAATAATTACTGTTCCAGATAGGTATCCTATACCACACATCCACGACTTTGCCTTGGCACTTGAAGGAGAGACCATCTTTTCCAAACTTGACTTGGTGCGTGCCTACAACCAGATACCAGTTGAACCAGAAGACGTGCCGAAAACAGCCAAAAAAACATCAGTCGGACTTTTCGAATTCGTTCGAATGCCATTTGGTCTGCGCAACGCAGCACAGACATTTCAACGGTTCATGGATCAAGTTTTTTGAGCCTCGATTTCGTCTGCGTTTACATCGATGACGTACTCATCGCTAGTAAATCGCCCACTAAACACGCTGAACATTTACATAGCGTCTTTTCACAACTTCCGAATTACGGCATAGTCGTGAATCCCGATAAATGCGTATTCGGCGTTGAATCACTGGAAATTCTTGGACATCAGGTTGATTCTATAGGTAACAGGCCATTAGAGCAAAAGGTTTTCGCAATGGAAGACTATCCATTACCTGAATTAATACGGCAATTCCGTCGTTTCCTTGGTCTTGTGAATTACTACCTTGGATTCATTCCTCACTGTGGCGAGCTAATTTAACCATTGACAGATTCACTCCGCAAAACAAACGCTCCTTAAATATGACAGACTCAGCTAAAACTGCTTTTGAACGCATTAAAAATGCGCTTAGCCAGGCAACGTTGCTGAACCACTTACCGCCCGATCCTAATATCAAACTATTTGTATCCAGGGATGCGTCTAACGACGCGATTGATGCAACTTTGCAATATAGTGGCAATGGAGAACTGTGCCCAATAGCGTTTCTCTCAAAGAAACTGCAACCAGCTCAGGTTCGCTACAGTACGTTTGGCGGAGAATTGCTTGCAATCTCTTATGCCATCCGTCATTTTGGCCATTTACTTGAAGGGCGAGAATTCACGGTTTTAACTGATCATAATCCGCTCTGTTACGCACTGCTTTCAAACACTGACCGCTATTCGGCTCGAAATATTCGACAACTGGACTTCATTGCACAGTTTACCACCGACATCCGATACGTCTCAGGCCAAGATAACGTTGTCGCCGACGCCCTATCCCGTGGTCACCTTAATTCTATTACCAGCGACGTCCAATCACTAAAGATTGCAGAAGCTCAGCTTACCGACCAAGAGCTACCACAAATCCGAGAATCTTCATCGTTGAGGTTAACCGAGATCCCAATTCCTGACTCCTCTATGTCTTTCACTTGCGATCTATGTACAGACACTTCTAGACCATCTGTACCAGCAACATTACGTCGTGAAATATTCCACCAAATGCACGATCTCTCACATCTGAGTATTCGCGCTACTAGAAAGTTGATTTCTGACCGTTTTGTGTGCCCAAAAATGAATCACGACATTTCAATTTGGTCGCGTTCATGCATTCATTGTCAACGTGCATACGTTCACCGTCACACTATCTCACCTTATGGTACTTCTACAGCACCAGCTGAAAGATTCAGCCATATTCATCTCGATTTAGTTGGACCACTGCCACCCTCACGTAATCATTCCTACATATTACCATGTGTTGACAGATTTACGCGATGGCATGTCGCAACGGCCTTGAAAGACATTGAAGCAAAGACGGTTGCCGAAGCATTAATCGAATCTTGGATATCACAATTCGGCGTTGCTTCAGTCATTACAACTGACCGTGGTTCTCAATTCCAATCAGCACTCTTTCGAGATTTAAACCAACTGCTGGGCACCCACCACATTCGCACCACAGCCTATCATCCTTGCGCGAATGGTCTAGTAGAGCGCTTTCACCGACAACTGAAAGCTGCCCTTATTGCTCACGGAATACACAAAATTGGTCAGTCTCATTACCGCTTGTCATGTTAGGATTACAAACGGCATTGAAAGAAAATCTCAAGTGTTCAACAGCTGAACTAGTTCATGGCACAACACTGCGCTTACCAGGTGAAATGGCCAGTGACTCTCGTGAACACGACTTCACACCAACAAGTCAGTATATCGAAGATCTTGAGCGCTATATGCGGACATTGCGTTATCAACAGCCAAGGAAATCGTACCGCGATGAGCAAATGCATGAAGACCTCTAATCATGTGTGTTTGTCTTTGTGAGAGTCGACAGTGTTAAAAAGCCCTCGATCCTACCTTACAGCGGTCCGTACCGACTACTTGAACGTCAACTCAAATGCTTCAAGATAGATAAAAACGGAACTTCTGACAACATTAGCATTGATCGCCTAGAGGTCGCCTAAGTGCAACCCTCGCCGTCGAGCTCACAGCGAAGCTACGAAACACTGAAAGCCCAAATCGCAATGTTGTCAATATACCCACTTGTATCCCACAAAATGCTTCCGACATCCAATCCACCCCTCCCACTCAACCAATGGGTATACCCAGTCCTTCCTCACAGACTTTACGTTATTGCTTGAAAAGAACCCGCCACACACGATCTGGCCGTATTGTTTCTCGGCAAAGAAACTTGAGACTTACTTCACTCAAAATGTTTCGAGCGTTTCCATTTTTCTTCCAACGCTCTAATGAGAGAGATGTGTCGAGTTTGTACAAACCTATTTTTACTTAACAATTTTTCTGGTAAAAATCTATTGTACAGTTTTTGATATCTTCAGTTCAATTTGTTCTGACAAAATCGGTTCACTCAGACGATCGATAGTACTATTGATTTTTCGATTTCCCGTTAACGTTATCACTCACGTTTCATCGATTTTTTGTTCGATAACTCAGTGAACATAATTCATCTGTCGAATACGATTTTGTACATAATCAACTCATCACTTAATCACAATATACTTCTGTTGTGTGCGTTACCCGCGTTCTCGGTCGATCTAGGTTTTGGGAATTCCGTCTCGGGAACGTAACATTTCGAGTAGAAATATTGAAGTCATTACAAGAGCAAGGAATTACCAAAGGAGGATTGCGGATTATATGTTCGTGGATCGAAAGAACTGTTCGTGAGTCAGATTGCTTATTTTTGTGCTGCGTGATTTTCATACTGTCTTGACTGGTCCACTACAAGGTTTCTCCGGGAATTGGTATAGCAAATGATTTCTCTGTGTCAATATTTGCCATATGTTGCTTTCAAACACGGTTCTGCATGTTCTTCAGTATTCAAATTTAGTTTCGACAATAAAGCATCAAACAGTTTTATTTGACGTTGCTCCAATTTTATGATGAAACGAACGATTTCGTCATACAGGCTCATCCCGCCACTGTTTTGAAAGATTATCCCCGTCGCCAATTGTTATAACTGTGGAGTGTTACACTGGCCCAGCCGTCAGTCAGAAAACACAACCGAGCTTGAACTCGTGTATTGGCCGAATGAAAGAATAACGCAAAGCTGTACAGTGAATGATAATCAAAATATGCACGAACTATCGATCTTGATTGATGATTAATCGATAGTTCGTTCAGTGTCAATAATCGATTCACGATTATCGATCAATGTGGTGCACGTGAGGTATACATGATGTGACGAACACACTTTGTTAACGGTACACACGTTTGCTTTACATATGACCTAGAGCGATGAACAACTGCACACAATTCACAAACTAACATTAGCCGAGTGCACAATGTTCGCCAAATCGATCTCTACAAACGTTTCACCTTTCAAAACTGCAGCAAGCCAAATTTTTGCATGATAAAGCAAGTCTGCCATCCGATATCACGATGGATACCGGCAGATGAGTTAATTTGTTTGTAAAATCTCGCGTTCTAATTGATAAACCTGTTAAGTACCTCGGTGAAATAGAGTCTAAGAAGCATTGCAACATTATTAAAATTATTTTTTAACTTTTTATCAACTTGATTTTCTAATATATGATTTTTAAAGAATAGCTTTCAACTAGGTTTTGACGTAATGTTAAAATTAAATTAGCTTTTATTATAGGATCAAATTAGAATACGAATGGCTATATAAGTAAATGGGAACGTTCAGCTTCTGACTAGACCAAGTGTGTAAGTCATGAGAAAATACATAACAGATTTCCAAACAGAGAATAAGAACAACGGCAAGCAGACATTTGCCATACAGTTCAAACCTCGTGTGAATACATCAAAATCATCGGTTAAGCAACGAAAGTAGATGGAAAGTTAAAATCTTTCGTCTAAGAAAAACGCATGGATACAACTACTGTCTTATGTAAACTCCACTGGTTGTACACAGGTCTGCAGGTATATTTTTATCCATAAGCATACACCAGCTTTCAGCGATTAATATTCGCGAAAAGATGCTTATCTTAATCTGCTCAGCGCCTCTTAACCAATTTTTATTGGTAATTTATAAAAAGGAAATAAATTATTCGCTAGCGAAATCTTGGACTTTCGCATATTCACGGTGAGATTTTTTTCTGATTACCATTCTTGAAATACATTCAATACATTTTGTAGCAAAAATCTATCATCGACGTTGCCGATGTGCCTCAATATTTTAATATCATCAGCAAAGAAAACCATCTTGTTGTCCGTTTGTTTTAAAACATCGTTCATTAATAGTATTGGCTCAAGCATTGATCCTTTTCTGACAACGCTAGTGCATTCGATTTGCTCCAAAAATTGGAAATGTACATGAACTCAGATTTATCAGTTGCTATGAGACTAACCTACCCATTCATACTGTTTTCGAACAATACAATGTTTTTCTAGCCTGACCAATAATAAATAATTATTGATGATTCAAATGGCTGCAAATATATAAAGGTAAGATGTATAAAACAACCGAGTGCATATTCAACACTTGTCAAATCTCAAACGTGTTACCGTAATTTTTAAGTAAGATCGATTTTTGAGGAAGCCGTGTTTTAGCAACCGATAAATGTCTGTTTCTGTCGAGATGTTGCACCATTTCTGCACTTTGTATTCACTCGAAAACATTTTGATGTTGAAGATTGCAGTGTCATCTGCGTGCAATTTTAGAAGAAGAAGAAGAATGACTTTATTCGTGCACACGAATTTTCAGCAATAGATTAATTTCTCCACATAATACCAATGCAAAATATGTATAGCGTGTGCACAATGAAATAATTCATAGGCCAATGAAGTGTCAGGTTACCTCGGGCTAGACAAATGTGACGGGTTTAAAAACGAATTAAAAAATAGGACATCTCAGCGTGAATTAAAAATAGGTGAGCGTTTCTCCAACTTCATAGCATCAATAAATTAGGTTCGTTATATAATGCAAATAAAATAAAATATATGGAGTGCCACACAATAAAGTAATACTTGGGCTAAAAAAGTGTCAGGTTACCATGGGCTAGACAGATGCTAGGGGAATTTGAAAAATTAACTCGAAAAATAACTGGGACATCGTGGCATCATTAGAAAATTGTCAAGCGTTCTTTCAACTCTGTAACAGCTTTTGATTGCAGTACCATGTTTCGGGCCAAGTATGGGACGTAGTGCGTAGAACGAAAGTTGGCGAACTTTTGTGAATACCCTCGTAACATGTTCAGTCCAGCTAAGATTTTCAGATATTGTAACACCAAGATACTTAAAGCTGCAACATCTGTCGAACACCATGCCGTTAAGAGAAACGCGAGGAATTTCTTGATGAAGGGCTAAACGACGCTGTCCAATCATGTTGGAAAATACAATTTCGCTGCACTTAGGAGGATTCAGCGATAAACCAATCGTGGAGGACCATTGACCAATGTTCGTTACCATTGATCCTAAGGCATGTTGCTCGATCCGACGATTTTGATTTACTGCAATGGCAACATCATCAGCGTATTTGAGGGTAAGTGCAGATAGGTCAGAGGGAAGATCAGAAATATAAAGGGAAAATAGAAATGGGGACAATATTGCACCTTGAAGGACACCACGGGGAATAGCTATTTCACGGGAGGTTTGGCCGTTCGCGACTGTGTATTGGATACGACCCTCAAAATAGGATGCCAGCCAATGAAGAATATTTGCAGTGACGCCATGATCAGATAATTTTTGAAGTAAGGAGTTTCTTAGAACACTGTTAAAGGCGTTTGTGTAATCCAAGAAACAAGTTTGTACTGCTCTAGATTTGCTATCTAGAGAACGTGAGATAAAATCTGTGAGTACAGCGACAGCATCGACAGTTGAACGATTTTTCCGGTACGCAAACTGATGAACATCATGCACCTGACAGCTGGACACGAGTCGCCGTAAAACAATTTTCTCAAGTACCTTGAGCAACTGCGACGTGCACGCGATAGGACGGTATTTACCAGGATCTTTCTTTGGAATCGGGCTAATGCAGACAGATTTCCAGCAATCAGGCATAATTGCCCTTTCCATGCAACGATTAACAATGGATGTAATGGGGGATGATAGCACTCCAGCACATTCTTTTAGTACAGTGGGCGAGAGTTTATCAGGTCCTGCAGCCTTAAAACGTGAGACAGCCGAAAGTGCACAGAATACCTCGGATACGTTGGTGAAAGGTGAATCGGAAAAAGAAGATGGGGGCAAAATAAAGTTATCTTCACAGTCATTATCAGTAATTTGATGCACGAACGATTCGTTCAAGGAATTATTATCAAAAATAGGTGGGGATTTCCTGTTGTTCTTTCCACAAATTTGTTTAAGCGCACACCATAGGTGACGACTGTCTTTCGTTCCAAGCAGTGTGTTCGTGTACAGCTTTTCAAGACGTCGAATTTCGAGCTTGATTGACTGGGAAAGCAACGCAACAGTTTTACGATCATGTGTTTTGAAGGCTTTCTCTTTCAATCTCCTTAGGCGTTTTAGGTGGACAGAGGAAAAACGGTGAGGACTCACAAATATAGTTTCTTTAGGACAACAGATTTCAAAGCAAAAGTTAAGATAGGATGTCACAACATCACATTCGACGGAGACATCATCTTCATGAAAAATGTTGAAATCAGTGGTAGAAAGCATGTCCCTGAGAGTTGAAATATTGTCATGCTGACAAGCTCTGGAAGTCACCTTTTTGCCATTACTGCGGGTGAGGTGTCTATGTCCAGTGCTTCCATAAATTTTTGGGAGAAGTTTGATAATGCAATGGTCAGAATTACCAATTGGAGCAAACTTGCGGGCGAGGAACAGATGAGGTGCATTTGTTAGGGCAAAGTCCAAAAATGCGTCAGCTCGAGTTGAGAAATGAACAAATTTTTGAGCGACAATAAGGGAAACATAGATACATTGCAGTCATGGAGGTCGCCAGCTAAGAGAATCAAAGAATTTTGAAAAGGGGCAAGTTTCATAAAAAGTTCATCAATGAATGCATTAAAAGCGTTAGATTGACAATATGGGATAACATACGTATTTATCAACATAAGGGATTGAAAATTAGAAAGATATCGGGGTTTACATTCGACAGCCAGGCAGGATATTTCAACCTTGTCAAAAGTAAAAATCTGTTTGCAGCATGAGAACCAGTCGTTTCGAATATATGTGATAACACCGCCACCACGATTCCTCAAGGGACAGGTTCGGTCAAGACGAAAACAGTTGAATCCTTCAATGGAGAGCAACTCATTTTCTATTGTCGAGTTAAGCCATGTTTCTTGGAACATGGCAATGCCTGTATGCTTTGAAATTTTTGATCAATATAACTTACTTACTTAATCCCTTGATTTCCTGGAGGAACATAGGGCCTAAGCAACTTGTCTCCAGTTTGGTCTGTCCATAGCAGACAGTTTGTTGTCGTTCCAGTTAAGTCCACACTTGCGAATTTCCTCTTCACACGAGCGCTTCCAAGATAGCATTGGGCGTCCGACCCGTCTCTTCCAGATTGTGTTCCATACCAGAACATAACGGGTGATGTAATCATAAAATTTCCACAATGTGTGCCCAAACCATTTTCACTTTTTTCTACTGATCTGCTGGGCGATCAGGTCCTCAGCAGCAATCTGCCACTGGTCTTGATTCCTTATCTTTTCTGGCCATTTCACTCCAATAATTCGACAAAAACAATTATTTAGGAATGCTTGCAAGCGGCCAGAAGACTTAGCTGTCACTCGTTAGGTTTCCGATCCATAGAGTAACACGAATTTCACGTTGCTTCTGAATATACGGAGTTTCGTGCGTTTTGATAGAACCTTCGACTTCCAAATGGGTTTCACAGCTATAAACGCGTATCTTGCTTTGCTGATTCTGGCGACTATGTCTTCGCCTGTGCCAACACTTATTGAAACAATGCTGCCGATGTAGACGAATTGCGTGACGTGTTTGACTGCTTTACCATTAATGGTGATTGATGGGTGCTAATCAGTCAGCACACGGAGGACTTCTGTTTTTGCGGTATTCAAACGTAGTCCTGCATATGAAAAAAGTGTGCTAGTATTTCGGCCTTGCTCTGAAGACGTCGGGGTCATGTGATATTGAGCAGACATGATCAGCGTATTCCAGATACTCCAAATGCTCGGATTACTTCCAATCGATATCATTTCTCTCACCTTTTACAGTCTGTTTCATTATCCAGTCTACTACCAACAGAAAAATCATTAGGGACAACAGGCATCCATTGGGACGCCAGTCTCAACTGCAAATGGATCGGTAAGTCTTCCGTTGTGAATTACCTGACAGGAGGCACCTTCATACAGCTGCTTTATGAGGTCCATGTGGGACCCCATAGTGTGGCAAATGCTTCCATATATAAACATGTCAGATATTGGTCCAGACAATTGCGTGTGACATGGTTTGAGCAGCATTGGCGTTATGGTGTCTGGCCATAGAGATTTATTTACATTTAATTTTCGTAAATGCTGCACTATCGCTGTCGGAGAAATTATTACCTCAATCAAAGCCAGCGATGTATCTGAATAGTGGATTGCTGAATGGTCTACTTAACGTGGCCGTGAAAACTCAATCATAAAACTACATTAACGATCAGCGTCGTTATTATCGATCTGTTATTGTGAAGCTAAGTGCTTTTGCCACCACAAATTCTTGAATCGAGTTGCTTTTAGCAACGAGCTATTTACTCTGTGTCTAATAGATAAACTCTCAATAAACCCGGCTTGTTCGCCGAACTCAGCATAGCTGGTAGTATGATCGGATGCACATTTCAAAAAAATAGTGTTCAAGCGTTTGTTAAGTATGCAATTGGACGTTTGGGCATAATACGTAAAATAGGAATTCAGGCTCCATTCAAACCGTTATCACCCATTCTATTCTATTTATACTACCATGCTACTACACTTTATTTTTTGGTATCATCAAGCGCTCCCGGCTTTTTATATTAATACTTCCCATAGGTAGTACTTACCTCAAATAATTTCTTCCAAATCATTTGAGTTTGTTCTGGTTCTTGTATAGAAAATGTATCGATTTAGCGTCAGTTATGTTCGTTGTATCAAAACTTACGCTTCATTTTCGAAGAGTGCTTCGAGACCGTTGAATGCTTTCCCCCCGTTCTACTACGTGTTTAGTTTGCGTTCCGTTTTTTAGGTGGTGATGGTCCTACGAGGCTTGATCTAAAAGAGGTACGTGAACGTTTCCGACTAAATTCTCGCATAGAACTACTCCGCAAATAAGATACGCAGCAGGTTAGAAATGTGAATTCCGTTTCGTTTCCATAGCACGATTTACTGGTTTGGACAAGTGTTTTTTGAAATACTTACATTGTGTAGTGATCAGAAAAGATGCGAGCGGTGTGGAAGCTTTGTTTCATTTCGGCCCAGCACGATCTTGCGTGTTTAGTTGCTTTTTGACCACTTTACTTAGTGTTTAATTATTTCGGCTCAGTTAAGTTAGGGCAGCTTTTTTTGGCCAAATCAGATTAACAATGCATTGTTTTTCTTCAATTGTGGATTATTAAGCGGATCACTGAAGGTGTTTCCGATGCCTGCGATTAATGCACCGTCCGTGAGAGCGGTGACTATATTGTGCCATGTTAATACCTGAATATCGATTTAATCCAGATTACTTGTTTATGACATTGAGCTCCAATTAGCTGAACCAGTTAATAGGTTGAGTGTGTAATCGCTCATAGAGCAGCTTGATTTTTTACGACTTCTCCGACTACCGGTTTTCGCAAGTGCATGATGTTGCAAAATAGCTAATGGGATGATTGGACTCATTGTTGGGATTTCTACATGTGTTATCGATAGGCTATCAAGTCGAGGTTGTTGAGTACCCTCTGGCTTCGATTGTTCACTTGTTTTTTCAATCATTTCCTCTTAAAATTCATTCATTCAGTCCTCTCCGTGCCGGGTGGCACATGAGGCGGAGACAACTTCATGCTAGTGGTTCCGGTTTGTCGCTGCTTCCATTGCCGTCTGCACCGTGAATCCTTGTGCATGTAGTTCGCGTTCCAACGTTCTGCGCCAAGTTTCCTTGAGCCGTCCCCTTTTTCGTTTACCTTGCGGATGCCAGTGCATGGCCACCTTCGTATGCGAACTGGGATCCATCCTGCAGACATGACCGAACCACGGATCTGTTGTCATCGTTTCCGTAGCAATGTAGGTTTTACGGGATAGGGTTGCTAGCCCTAAGCCCAACCCTCCTCCTTTCTCAAACGGGCTTGGGACCGTCCTTGGCGGAGTTTCCCTCTTAAAATAGTCTTTTTATAATTCTCTGTCATTGCAATTCGACATTTTCACGATTCTCTTTTCTATTTATCTAAATTTGTAACTTTGCACAGCATTTTAAAATGTCATATATATTGAGAGATTCGATAATAAAATCAACGATTAATCACTGCACAACACAACTCTGAACAATTTGAACTGCGACTATGGACAATTGTTAACAGATTATATCAGGAAGAAATGATCACAATGAAAACGTGTGAGCAGTAAAAACTCAAAAACCTCCGCCTTGCTGTCTACCGAGAATGTCTAAATATTCTGTAAAGTTTCGTCTCGATTAATTGCGATCTGCCAATCGATATTTCAGGTATTCCATAACGTTTGCATAATACTTACCAGCTTATTAAATTTCCACTCGTTTGGAAAAAGTGCAACTCAACAAACACACTCGTAGTATCCTATTTAGTCATTGAGCGTGGCATTCCTATTTTATTCCGGTGGTGTTCATCGACGGAATTTCATGTTCTCTGTGAGAAGGCCTCGATACCGAATGGAGATCACGGGAATGTAGCGAATGGCATAGAAAATTATCTATGAGCGACTGGCAATGGGTGGATTCTTCGTTTCGTTAATCCGTAATGTAAACATAAAATTTTAATCTCAATTTTACAACCTAGTTGCATAAATTTAATCTTCTTAGCACTAAATACTGGATGCTCTTGTGGGCATTGATTCTACCAAAATCACCGGTGCTTGGCAATATCCTTGTGCTTATATTTAGATCAACAAGCAAAAGTACGGACTACGTTGGCCATTCTATTTTACTGTCGTGTCCTGGTTGCAATTAATTTGAAGTGGTACTCAAATAATATGCCGTAATGATACCTCAGTTTGGTAAAAATAAATTTGAACTCAATCGGTTAGAGCAGTTTTGAGTAACGTTAAACCTCTAACAGAAAAGCTTCGCCAGACTAAAGGTATTCGTCATAACAAGGAACGCGATTAAATAGCACTTCAACCATCACCTCTAATTAGTCGTGTTAATAAACAGCCTATTGGAATCCCTGGGGGTGTCAAGTCGTGCAGACAAAGACACCTTCGTGGTCTTACTCGCAAAAACCGTGGCTCGTCAAATTCGAAACAATTAACTGCATTTCTTTTCATTTAAAGTCAGAGTCTACACATAAGTAGTACATGAACTTCTGAAAGGAGGCCGAAAGAACAAATAAATACCGTTCACGTGCTTTAATAATTACTTTCGCCGGAACAGGGCGAAAACTTCAAGAGCAATCGTCCCGTCTATTATGAGCCTTTTAACGCTCGAGCAACATTCCTCGAACAGTAATTGGTTCTTTCAACCACATTTAAACACATTTTCAATGTAAACTTTTGTTTTCCATCTCTATCCGCAGCTTCAGGATTCATTTGAACTGTTCTTACTTTGCCAATGTGACTATAGCAAGCAACGTGAAACCGATACTGAAGTGTAATTGCAGACATTTGAAAGACAACCGAACTGATTATTAATTAGAGTTTCTTCGGAATCGTAATTAGAAGTAGTTTTATAGCTACATATTGTTTTCTATCTGTTCATTGTGTCAAAGCTCACCGAATTTAAACTCGCTCCCTTCACTTGATGGAAGCTAACCGTCAGAAACCATGCTTACGTGCTGAAAATGTCCACTGCTTCTTCGCAAAATTTTTCTGATTTATTTACATGTCTGTCAACATGTGGCAAATTGTTTTTCTCTCCAAATTAAAATGTTGGCATGCGGATATGACACTCTCTTCAACTGACACATTCAATATCAAATGTTATCGATTCTTTGTGTTTTCCAGGTACTGGTACAAGGTGATATATTCTTGAACACCTCGCTTACTGAGGCTTTTTTTGCATCGCGTTGCTTGAGGCTGTTTCTTCTGGATGAGTCGCTGTCCGATGAACCGTAACAAATCCTACTCAATAACGGAGGGGACTGTTTTCTATCAGTTTCTACAACAGCCAATGTCACTGGTGAATTGTTGCGGGGTTGTTACTTTGATTTACAGACATAATAGATTCGATGCTGATATTTTCTGATTGATTGATCCCTGAAATTATACCTAATTTCAAATCTGACGTATCTTTGAATGACACTATTTGTTGAACGTCGACTGTATTTCATTATTCACCTATTGCTCCGAAACTCGAAGTTTAAACGATATCAGTAATGTTTCTTAGCAGCTTGTGTTGCGACCCGGGCGTAATGCCGGATTTTTGCCACCTAATGCATGACCATTGTCTCAGTTGAATGCGGTTTGCCGCGGATTTATTTGGCGACATTTTCTGGTTTGTGCGGACCAACACGATCAACTTCAATAATTTTTGCCAAATTTCCAACTTGGGGTTCTATATTGTTTTTCCCTGGGGACCATCAATTGTTGAGTTTAATTAGGCTTATTTTTAAAAGTTACTGGAAGCTTTAGGTATTGTCCATCTATTATCCATCTATCCTCATCTATTTGTCATATTTGCATTCGATTAACCTCGGTTGCTGACGCCGAATCACTTGCGCCACGTCCAGCGCTGACGTCTGCCGTAGACCGATTCTAAGTGGACACGTTATATGAGGACTGTGAATTATTATTTTTATTATTCATTGTTATTATTAATAACTACGACACTGTAATTTGTCGAGCATCAACCCGCATGCGTTAAAAATTTTGTGAACTTGCACCTGCTATATGGGAGGCTTGAGAACCGAAACTCCTCATCCATTTATTCAAAATCGTCGATTCCAACTCCTGTTAACGCGCTAAGTGTTCCTCCATCTTCTCGTTCTTTTTTATTTATTCGCGTAATGCGATTCTGTCAGCAATTTGCCAATGACATTCGATTTTCATAATAACAGTGGAACCCATCTACTATGAACTCGTTTACAACGACTTCTTGGGTTGAACGAACACACTGTGATTTCCCAAATAAATTCCTTCTTTGTAAGACTATTTATTACATTCGTACAACAAATCTGTTCATTACGAATCTCGCCTTTTACAAACACTGTACACTTTCCCGACAGCTAGGTGTGTTCAAAAAAGTTCATACATACAACGAACTCGCTTTGTCTTGCATTTAACACAACGCTCCGTCAATAGTAGCCTGCAGTGCTCTAAGAATAGAACTGACACAGCTTTGCGAGACACAGGCAGCCTAGCATACAGTGTGATAATTGGCTCGCACGCACGCACAGGAATATCACGTGAATTCTCTGTGACTGGTATTCACAGACCTATAACAAATTGCAATCACTCAAGCAGCTTTTCGAGGAGTTTGTTCGAATGTTCGATCATCGCATCACGATAGAGAGAAGAAAGGTTGTTTTCCTGATCGACAATGCCTATGCACATGGGAAGATTACAGGACTGAAATTGGTGAAGATTTTGTTGTCTTCCTCCCAACAGCACTTCAGTTCTCTAGCAATGTGATCAGGGGATCATTCAGAACTTCAAGGTGAACTACCGACAGACTGTGACTCACCGATAACTACTCCCCCTTGCCCAAGAAAAAAGCGACGATTTCAAGGTAAACGTGCTAGATGCCATGTTCATCGCCAGAACCGGCAGAAGAAACGTGTCGGAGGTCGCAATAGCGAATTGTTTCCGACACACTTTCACATCAGCTTTGAATGCTTCCACGCCAGTGCTCGAAAATCTAAAAGGATTTATCTCTGATGTTTATTACGAGCAGTACGTGAATTTTGACAATGACATTCAAACCTACGGTGATCAAACTGTGTAAGAAATTGTCTAAGATTTGATGCAGTCTCCGTCGGATACAACTGATGAAACAGCCGCAGAACCATTGTCGGACGAAGACAGTGACATAGAATTCGTAGCTCTGTCTGTGAAAGATGCCAGGAGTGCTCTTGATCTATGCAGGAGTTTTTTTTAGGATTGAAGGAATAGACGTCAAAAGTGAACTTAATTTGTGAAGAGAGATATCGAGGCGGTGGCGAAGTCTAAACATAAGCAAAAGAGCATCGCCAGCTAATTCATAAAAGCGTGAGATTGGACTGTCAGTGTGTGTGCAAGATGTTTTTACTATTTCGTTTTAGAAAAAATTACTATTATTAACATGAACTTGGATTAAATGTTGTGATCTGGGTGCTGTGGCATCATCTATTCATCAAATGGATTAAACGCATGCAGAAATACAAAGAGGTAAGACATTATTCACTTCTTTATTGTTTACACCTGTACAGAAAAACGGTGACATAATCACATGCCTGACAATACGTTTTACATGCAACGAATTCCGCTTTTAACAAACATTTTACTCATCCCCAGAGATTTGTTGCGCCCGGTTTCACTGTATTTCACGCGTTCACATAACAACATGGCACATTTCTGTGCCATTATTTCCCTCGACTCTTAGTCATCAGTACTGCGGTGGGGGGCGTTCCAGAGGTTTTGCCTAGTGAATTTATCCGTATAGCGCCACCAAGTCCAACTGAATTGGTGAAATGCCTCCCGGGAGCAATTCGAGAGGTACTAAAACAACAACGATCATCGTGTTCTCCTGGTTGCGGCAACATTCCAAAAGTTGCTGAGGCAGTGACTTTGACGTTTTCAATAATTGTCGTGTTATACATTTCGATTTATAATAAGTAATGATCCAAATTCCATGAATTAATCGCATGCAAACACGTTTACACCAAGCTTTCAGGCTGTTTACTCTTCAGGTGGACGCAGTAAGCTCAAGATTTTCATGTCTTGAAAAAGTGGAAAAACGGTAAACTTCGAGGCAAGTTTCGATAAGGCTAACACGACCACCATGTTCATTCACGTGAACATAGTATCACGCTGTGTGCAAAGGTTCAAGTTCTGCATGCCGTCAAATGGTGAATCAAATGTAACTAAAACTTTGGCTCTGAAGAACGTTGTTGGATGAGATGTTGTCATGCCAACCCAGTTGCATCCTTTGAACACGTAATACGCCTGCATATCCGGCAAACCGCTCTTCTCTCTGTTGAGTTCAACCACGTTCACGGCGATATTCGAAATTCCATTTCAACTGAGTTCCGTAAACCCTGCACTAATGTTTGAGCTATTATCCTCGGTGTTCCCATATCACCAACTGTACAAGTAAAGACACCTTCTTTAATAACGGTGATGATTTGAGCAGCACATAACATAATCTTATCACTGTTCAAACGCAACGATATTTTATCTATTTAGCCAAAACGCAGACTTCCATACTGGTTTTGTGTTTATTTATCATCATCAGACTCATAATTATCATGGTTAACCACAGGTCTGGAGTTATGCTATGCCAACAGAAAACCAATGGTTAATTGTTAGATGGTCTCTCAACCAGATGTGTTGGGCTTCAGGGTTGTTTCGCCAAAGGCTCAATGAGTGGTCCTCATTAATATCAGTTCTAAACGACTAACAGCATCTCGTTCATGTTAAAAGGTGGATTGCATGCCTACCTTGCGATTCACGTACTGTATGTGTACAAGAATAATGTGACCATTGCATCTGCCCGTTTCATATACACATTGTACAATCAAGGTTGCCTTCTATCACACAGTATTGGATGGCTTTCAATCCATTTTTCAATTTCTGGCATTGCCAAAAAGCATGTAATGACTCGTGTACATTTACTAGACTGGATTCTACATAAAAGCTGAATCGATTGAAGAAAAATCTTGGCGAATGCATCAAAGGGTTAGACACGCTTATTTCTGGACTGATGTCGCGAACCGAAGCGGTATACTCTGAGGCCGTGTCGAACGAATCGTTGACGTTTGATCGACTTTTAAAACGGTAACCACTCACACACCACCCATTTTGGTTTACTTGCAAATGGCACATTGTTCTTTCTTTTAAACTTTTTACGTCACCTCATTAGAAATAATTCTTCAAATAAATGTGCATAAATAAAGGACAAAATTTGCGATTAACGTCAGATGTTTGGATGGCGTTAAACGAGTAAGCTTCGTCGTTAGTCAACGTTTCGTTGTGGTGTTTGCTTATGCAATGTTTAAACAGTATTTCAATATTCGTAAATGCAGAATCTAATACTAATCCTCCCAAGCCTGTATTCATGAATGCGAAAATTTGCGGTATGCGTGAGATGTACTTCTGCCAAACGTTTCCACAATAAGAAACTGTGTGGAGCATGGAACCATCATACGCTTGTGATGAATATCCATGGTTAACATCGACCGAACAAGCTCAACACACAACGCACAATTCAAACATAGCGTATACTGGATTAGCCAGTTACTTCTCGTTGTGGGTCAATCGCTCAGTTTCAATGACACATAAAGCAATTGGCCTTTTGTATCTGCTAAACATGAGCAAATCGTGATTGATACGCTTTTTGGAGAGTCTTCTCACATCACCTATCGATCTCTGAAAGTGGTTGGCTCCATAATAGCTCCAAATGCTATCCACAGCTTGACGTGACTCGCTATAGGGTGTGTTGATATTAGATTGTAGATTGGATGCTTACTTTACTTTTACTTTTATGCGATTATCTCCTCCTGAAAGATGGAGTGGTTTGAATGAAGGGTCTTTAGAATTTGGGTAAAAAGCGGCGTCGCCAGCACCACTCGGCGTTTGTTCGAGTCAGCTTATCTAGCCTTTTAGATTTAAGATTGCATGCTAATATGATGCTAATTTAAATTTTATTACTAAAGTGGTTTCCTTGTTCGTTCCACTTACATACTTTTTTGCTTTTGTGGGACTAACTTCTGGAGGATGAGTCGGCTCCATTGATGTTATGGATTGCAGCTGCCCACACGCGACGCTGAGAGGCGAGATCCGCACAGATTTTGAGCCAGTTACGGTGAACCAATATACCTGATCGTAAACAAAACAGCTCAACATCCGACCTCGCGGTATCAAAATGAGCCTGCACTTGTCCTCCATGTCTACAGTGCCATTCCGCGCAAGTTGTCGGCGATAGAGTCCAAGCGTCTCATGATATGTTTAAGCCATCTCATTTGGTGTTGGCGAATGAAATATAAACAACGGTGTCGAACCTCGTAATTCTATACCAGCTCATCCCATCGAACATTGAGGATGCGTCGGAAACACGAGTGGTCGGAAACCTCTAGCCTCAGCATATCCTTCACCAAACCGGCCACATATCGTATTCATAGGTCAGAACTTTGTACGTTAACCTCTTTATATACGGCTAAAGAGAACCCAACGCAGTAACGGAAAGTCCGTGTGCGCAGCTTGTATACTGTGTCATCCTTGGATTAACGTGAATATATCAATTATGATTCAATGTAGCGGAAGTTGGTCACCACATAGCCATCGATCTTCACCGGTAGCTGAGGTCCGATGACGGCAATTAAATACTCCGTTTTGCCCGTATAGATTCGCAGCCGTAGCAGATAAGAAAATGAATTAAGGCGTTGAGTATTCGGCCGAAGCGTATCGGGATAATTTTTCAAGATTAGGATGTCTTCGGCACACTTCATTTCTGAAATCGGGGCTATCGGACTCAACATCATACCGGTGTAGTCTGTAATTGCCTGCTTAATTGTTCAATCGATCTCCAAGTTGAATAACCCAGGGGACAAAGGGCAGCCTTGATGGGCACCACTCTAATGATGAACGACGAGGACATCATTTTATATACCCTTACGCTGCTCTGCGTGAATGAGTACTACGCTTGGATCGTGCGCACAAGTTTCTCTGGCATATCGTCCCCGGAATAACACTCTACAGCAAATATTGGTCAACGGGTTTGAAGGCAGCTTGGAAATCCATGAAATAGGCTGTCGTTCAGAGTAGAATACCATTCCGAAACGCTAAAATCTCACCGGAAGCACAGGACCGGTTTCGAGGTTTTTGCCTCTCATCAGCTATGCGTATCCGCTGGACTCTTCGCGTTTCGAACTAGTATTTGTGTAGACGGATGGCGTAATGTGAACTGAAGTTCTCGTCTACTCGCTACTTTATAAGTAGCTGAAGGGACTAAACTAAGCCCCAACTGATCCAACGGCGTATTGCCGCGAGGGTTATTACAACCCCAGGATAGATCAGAGTAGAATACCATTCCGAAACGCTAAAATCTCACCGGAAGCACAGGACCGGTTTCGAGGTTTTTGCCTCTCATCAGCTATGCGTATCCGCTGGACTCTTCGCGTTTCGAACTAGTATTTGTGTAGACGGATGGCGTAATGTGAACTGAAGTTCTCGTCTACTCGCTACTTTATAAGTAGCTGAAGGGACTAAACTAAGCCCCAACTGATCCAACGGAATGGTATTCTACTCTGATCTATCCTGGGGTTGTAATAACCCTCGCGGCAATACGCCGTTGGATCAGTTGGGGCTTAGTTTAGTCCCTTCAGCTACTTATAAAGTAGCGAGTAGACGAGAACTTCAGTTCACATTACGCCATCCGTCTACACAAATACTAGTTCGAAACGCGAAGAGTCCAGCGGATACGCATAGCTGATGAGAGGCAAAAACCTCGAAACCGGTCCTGTGCTTCCGGTGAGATTTTAGCGTTTCGGAATGGTATTCTACTCTGATCTATCCTGGGGTTGTAACAACCCTCGCGGCAATACGCCGTTGGATCAGTTGGGGCTTAGTTTAGTCCCTTCAGCTACTTATAAAGTAGCGAGTAGACGAGAACTTCAGTTCACATTACGCCATCCGTCTACACAAATACTAGTTCGAAACGCGAAGAGTCCAGCGGATACGCATAGCTGATGAGAGGCAAAAACCTCGAAACCGGTCCTGTGCTTCCGGTGAGATTTTAGCGTTTCGGAATGGTATTCTACTCTGATCTATCCTGGGGTTGTAATAACCCTCGCGGCAATACGCCGTTGGATCAGTTGGGGCTTAGTTTAGTCCCTTCAGCTACTTATAAAGTAGCGAGTAGACGAGAACTTCAGTTCACATTACGCCATCCGTCTACACAAATACTAGTTCGAAACGCGAAGAGTCCAGCGGATACGCATAGCTGATGAGAGGCAAAAACCTCGAAACCGGTCCTGTGCTTCCGGTGAGATTTTAGCGTTTCGGAATGGTATTCTACTCTGATCTATCCTAGGGTTGTAATAACCCTCGCGGCAATACGCCGTTGGATCAGTTGGGGCTTAGTTTAGTCCCTTAAGCTACTTATAAAGTAGCGAGTAGACGAGAACTTCAGTTCACATTAGGCTGTCGTTACCCGCTAAGTCGTTTTCGATTTTCCCGAATCTGACGCAATTTGAATAGGTGATGCAGCCTATACCTCGACGAAACCCACATTGGTTTGCCTTTGTTCACATATCCCTCTTCTCCTTAAAACGCCGTAAGAGAATCACTACAAAAACCTTCGCGGCGATGTCTATAAGACTGATGCCACGGTAGTTGTCACACAATTAGACATTAACTTCAACATAAGGATCGACAGTGCAGTAGAAGCTACTCTGGTTTCCATATCATACGATACAACTCATGCAATGGTTCAATAGAACGAAGGGACTGGCCTTGTACAAGTCAAAGGGGATACCGTCTTCGTAAGTTGATTAATTGTTTCATAGCAGCCCGATGACTCCGATGAATTGTTTCGCGCGTTGGGCGATCGCAGCAAACATTATATGGTTCGCTCGTTGCAGCTGTTGGTAATACCGTCAACAGGTCAGTTTTTAGCATTATGTTGGAATGTTCAGCTCAGCGCCCCATTTTTCTGTCCGGTTCGCAAAGCGGTAAAACGCTCCAATTGCAAAGTTGGTGATCGGTGGAATTTCGTCGGACCGATGATATACGGTTCAGTCAAAAGAGCATGTTAAATTTGCCGCTACTCGAAGCATTCTACATTTCTTGAGCTAGACTTCCCTAATACTTGTTGCGATTGTTCCTATCAGAACTCGTGGCTTTTCGCATTAGGCTGCGAAGCCCCGACAATACCGCCATTCGCGCTTCTCAAGCTTTGTCAGATAACCTCAGGGTTTCCTCTAATAACCAGTTCTTCTGTTTTCGGCAAGTCGTCATAACCCACCCCTATTGAGGCTCGTTTAATTATGATTTCTGATGATGCCACTGAGCGTCGACTAAAGCTCCTGATTATTCCGAATCCTAAAAGTTCTTTAGCTATGAGGCCAGAATGTTAGATAAAGCGTTACGTCTTTTACTGTTGTTCACATACGTTTTATTAATTCGTTTCGTGGTGCGGAGCATCAGACAAAATACAGGTGGAGTTTGATTCTCGCGAGCAGGAAGACGTGATTTATACTGCTGGCGTTGGTAGTCTCTGCAATAAGGCAAGCTCTTTGTCCTCAACTGAGGCGTTCTAGCGCGAGCGGATGAAATTCGATCTAGCGTCCGTCGTTAGAATACTATATCAATAAGGGCATTCAGGTATGCTGAATGCACGTGTTCTTTACCGCAAGATGGTCAAACTATCGAGATTAAGCATGCGCTCACCGTTTTCACAACGTGTTCTCAGACCTAACTTGCCAATAACCCGCTGAGTATCAGCGTCCGCTGCGCCTGCACGGGCATTTAAGTCACAAGCAATGATAATCTTGTCCCGCCTAGGGATTTTACCGACAGCTGGTTGCAATTCTTCCTAAAATGCTTTCTCGCATCAAGCAAAATCGCAACGCATTTTAGCCAACTTATTTCACTAGGTTCACAGTAGTACAATCAGTATGAGATTTGCCTTCCATAATTTTCATACGACTGCAGCCAGTGCTTGGGATTATTTCTTCTGACAGGCAGCCTACACACACCATAGTCGTAAAAACGCATCGTGATGCATTGACTACCGTGATCGAGAAGCGTTCTGACGTTTTAGCATAAGATAAACAGGGGCGGGTATTAAACAACTAAGCTTGCTTAAATTTCAACCCAGCCGCTGGGAGAGTATGAGGCGCGTCGCCTACTCTGTATACCGTAGCATTAACGATATCTTGTAGCAATCCGTTAGTGATGAAGTGTTTTGGGAATTTGGGTACAAAGCGAGTTCCACAGCACCACTTGTCGTTTGTCTGTGTCGGCTTCAGCCTTTGCAAAACCAAGTGCTACCTGTAAGGCAGCAGGAAGTTGCTGTAAAGAGATGGTGTTCACCAACTAACTGCCTAAGTGACTTCAATGCGGATTTTCCTCAGGGTTTCCACTCTAGCATTTTCCGTGTTCCAGTATCTCGCAAGGAAACGTTTTATAATCTGTGTTTTACTTCCCCTAAATGGACTACCCTCTAGGACTTAAGATTTGTATCCACCCGACCCTACCTAACTAACTAACTAATTTTCGGCCGCCAGTCACTCACTCTGGCTCTTTCCAATTTTAACAGAATCAGTTCGGCTGGGCTCCTAAAGCCATTCGTGCAGGCCAGGAGCTGGATTAGATTGTTAGTAGCTGTTTGAGACCCACGCCGCGTGGGTGCATTTTATAGACATTGGGAGCTTATCCTCACTTGCCCACTTAGCTACGACAACCTTTGAAACTTATCGCGTTCCACAAAACTACGCTATGCGACTCAATGGATGCTTTAGCCTCTTCAAAGTGAGGGATTCCATATACTAAAACTGTATGGTCAACGTCTCTCTCCTGTGAACCAAAAAGAATGGTCGCGTTTAGTAAATTGCTGATTGTCAAGTCCTCCCGTTCGTCGTGGCGTATAATTTCTGCAACACGCTCTGTATAATGTCGAAGTAGACTTAATTCATTTTCTTCTCATCGGCGACATTTATCACTAGAATGGTCCCCATTACGCTAGTGCGTATGCCGAAAGATGTATAGATGCCTTTTGGTTTTGACGTTCTGAAACGCTTTTTACCGTATATCGTCTTGTTCCTACGATCATATTTACAATCTATAGCTCAGAGTGCCAGATATAATGTATTGTGTTTTAAAATCTAGCGACTATGTATCCGTTCTTCATCGATGAAGCATTGCCAGTAAACAATCAGTCTAGGCTGTATTCGTGACCAATCACGTGAATAAAAAATCACATGATTCTTTACCTACCGACAGCTACTTGATGCGTGGTGGTACGTCTAATCGTGTGCTGGTGGTGCTGGCCTTGATCTACCGAGTGGTGTTTTGCTTGATCTATTGGTTCCGCCCTGAAAAGGTAACATTTCTGTATCAATCGTGTACCCGCATTAAATAATGTTTATCCAATTTCCTGATCGCTTCTATTTTAAGTTTATCGACAAAGTGCCTTACTTGAACTACCGGAGTTTCCATCAAAATACACTCAGCCTCTTTGGTTGAATGTTAACTTGTATTCCGACCGATGTCCTTTCTTTCTTTTGTAAATGAAAATGAATGACGCTGTTCCATCGTTTTTTAACTCATCCATTGTTTATTTATCAATAATATTTAGTTTAAGTTTACGAAAATCAAAATGACGTTGAAACGATACAATCGGGAGTTTTAGCGTTGTACAAGTTGACAGGCTTTTAAAAAATATTAGAATTATCTGTGGATTTATTTTTCATTGTGCGGAATGAGCTAGGATATCAGGTTGTTCGATGAAAGACAATGTTTCTTTCTGGCTGTTGCTTGCAAGCTCTGTCGTTCGTTGTACGTGTTCCTAACGGGTTTATAGCGGCCGTAGTCAAATTTACTTTCAAAGCCATCAGCCAAAATGTAAATTAGATTTCTTAAAAAAACCTAGTGCTTGAACTTTCACTATCCATTGCAATCCATCTTTCACTGGAACGATAAAAGTTAAACAACGGTGACAGTTGAACGCGACTGCATTTCATAATCAACCTCGTGTAAAGTTACAAGGAAAGTAGTCATGGTTAATGCGTCGAGAGTTTTAATAACACTGGTGATACCGCGACCACATTTTATGTGAGCCTTGAAATATTGCTGAATCTCCGGAGTAGTCTTTTAACCGGAAATGATGGTTGCTTACTTCGCACACGAAATTTTCACCTTTGTTTACAGTTCCATCATTGTTTCTAGGATTACGAGACCTGTTCTTTGGCCTTTCGCTTCTAATATACGGAAGCAGCATAAATTGACGTTGTCAGCTAGCGACACAAAAGAGATAATTCCATTTTCATTAATATGTGAAAAAAATTGATGGGCAGTGGGTGGCTTCATGCTATTACACCCCCAGTGTTCAACAGTGCGATTAATGATGAAATACTTGTGCTAAACGATTACGATTTTTTTGAACACATCAGACAGCAGTTTACACTACTTGTGAATATACTGATTGATCACATTTATATTTTGAGAGATTTACACTTAAGCTATTTAAGTGTCGATAAACCGAAATTCCCCATCAAACTTGCAGCTCATTTTTTAGAGCACAGCCAGTATGATTATAACCGATTATTCAGAATTAAGAGGTTGTTCCAGGATACGTTCTGTTAACATTTTCATGAAACAAGAGGTACACGATCATGCAACTCAGGGAGAATCATTTAACGTTTTTCTTTTTATAAGAAACCGCACGTTTTGCATCCGTGAGCCTGTCGCTCCTTTCAGCAGCATTTTTAATTTTACCGGACTGTACCACGTTATTTCTGGTTCATTTAAAGTCAGATTGATCATCCGCTCATCATCAACCGTACATTTCAGACTCCAATATGTACGCCCCTTTTTAAAAAACGCATTGACCTTTGGATTAAATAAAGGAAAATTAGTAATTTTTATTTGAATTGAAGGAGATACATACCGAAAACATGGCGCGCCTCACGAACGCTGCATACTTTATCTTTACCGACACTCAGCTTTAGAACGGTGTCTTCCATAGTGCCATTTTACGCTTTTACCTTTAGTAGTGTGTGGTATTCGGCATCGGAGATCCTCACAAGGTGTGCAACATTTCCAGCATTGACGGATCTTTGAGTTTAGTCTGTGGCGAATCGACGTGCATTTGAACATTGTGTTGTGATCTCATCTCGTTCGATTATAATGTTAAGTTAATCTGCGAGATCTCTAAACAATTTCTTTAAGCACCTTTGTTAGTTTTAACGGGTTCAGTTGTCTTGTGATCTGTTCTTGCGCGTAACGATTAAGGGAAAATTGCTGGCTTCATACGATGAATGTTGATTATAATTCACCACATACTAGCCGCAATATTTCGTCCGTATGATAGAGTGAGTAATAGGAAAATGCTACAAACGGATGTGCATTTTTCTCTCTCAAGTATTTCAACTCATATGCTTGTTAAGAATGTACAGAATGGAAAATGGTTCGTATTCCAAAAGCACTTTCGTAAGTTGAAATCAGGAAGTCAGCCTCTATGCAGACGGCACGATATGAAAGGTAACAAAAAGCGCTCATATGCCAATGTTCGATACGTTTAGTACGACCAACCTATTAAATCACGTGCCCGAACACATGTATATGGGGATTAAACCAATGGTCATGTACAAAAATTCTCATTTGCATGCATTTAAATCTCACACCTCACGACTGATTTCGTACTGTTTGTACTCATCGAGTAGGGATCAATAATTTTCTGATCCGGTGTGCTTGAAACAGTGGAAGAATGGTACACAAGTTGCGTTTGCTGGTCGACCAACCCTATCCAGCAGTGGCATACACAGACCGTGATCTTATTGTCCAAACCTGATGAGTATAAACGGTAGGATACCGGTCGTGGGATGTGTGCGACCGACATGTATTCAAATGAGCATTGCAGGTATGAAAGCTTTTTACATCAAACATAAGATTTGGAAAGAACCTGCTGTTGACCGCTTACTTCGAAGGCACTGTGTAAAGCGTCATCTGTGAGCTGGGGAATAGCAGATACTATTCCCGGCTGCTGGTTGTATATCACGCCGGCAGTTTGCAACTGTCGTCAATCTTCAGAGATTGTTTCCACTGAACTAGACTGTTTACTCATTTGAACGTCTGTGGAAAATTTACCATCGTGCACTTTTGAAACACATTCATTGTTGATATTATCCGATAGAATTAAACAACAAAACCTGCTCAACTAGGTGTGCGAGACCACCTCATCTAACCTTTCCGATCATCAATTTTCAGAAATACTATGCATTTTGTAACAAACGTGGCAATTAATAATTTACTTACCCGCTGACACACTTCTTTTCCCTGTCCGACCATCGTTTCCAACAGATACACTGTGAAAGAAGATTCAATACGTATTTGTTTGAATTACAATTTTTTTATGATCACAGTAAGTAACGTACTTGATCTACGATTTTTCCCGTCGCACGTGGAGAAAAATACCTCTGAAAAGTCAGGTTTAAGTGTTATTTTTTATATCCACGAATCGACAAAACGAGATGAAGGGTGTGACTCAAACGAAATCAATAGAAAAAAGGCATAAACGTGGGATCGTAATAGCATTAATCACATTTCGTCCACGAGTGGCGTGAAATAATGCGATAGAGATTAAAATAAGCAAAGCTCTCCGTAGAAAAAACATATTTTTCACGATCTATATTATGGATTTTCGGCAGATTTTAATCCACGATAACAATGTTCAAATTTCATTGATGGGGTTGATCAGACTCTTTGAACATGTTTTTGTAAATGTTTGTTAATTTTCGCTCCAGCTAGCAACACGAGTGTCATTATTATAAAGCTCATGGTGTGAATTTTCTAATCAACAGAAACTTGCTAAAATTAAGTCTACTGTGTTCATTTTCCGATTCCCAACTGATCTAAGCTGTCCCATGAATTTGAGGCTACGCTAGGTTTGCTTTTGTTCTCCATATGATCGTTTAGTTCTTGGCTGATCTCCCGTTGCGTAGTACAGAAGTCATTAATTCTGACCTCATAGTTTGTATATCGTGCTATCCGAAATGCTTCTGAGAAATTGATATGACTTATTTATGTTGAGTGCAAGAACTATTATCCGGCTAGGTTTAAGTTGAGTTTCTTTTTAAAATGACTGCATTTTTAGTACGGATTCACTGAGTGATTCTCGCCCAAGAGCTCAAAAACGCTTTTGAACGAATAATCTATAGTTTTACTCATATCTCCGCACTTACAATTCGCAAACGGGTTTTCGTTTTTGCTATTCATCTTTTGGATGAAGTGCATATTATTTTCAGCGAGCATTGAATCAGTGACAATTTGGGAAAAAATGTTTTGAATTTTGATCCACTGCTAATTAGCGTTCAGGTATAAAATCATACAAAAATCATGTCAACTAATTATATGTAAATTTACAAAGGTTACCCCGAATATCGACGTTGGTCTCTCCCCTTTTAATAAATTATAGAACATACAGCAATCATTTCTTTAGATGAAAATGCAACATGGATCACCTGTTACATATTAACATAATAACACTACGCTTAATCACAAAAGTGGATTTGTTTTTCAGTCTTCGAAAAACGGAAAGCTGACAAAGGATGATAAGCTTTAAATCAACATTGCACCGCTTGTTCACTCCGGCTTTCATAATATTAAATATTAAAACTACCCTGTTGCATATTGCTGATCATAGATGGCCAAACGCAATTCAAGCTATATCAGGGTTTTAATAATTATGACACAATATAACAAAATTTGCGACAAACCGTAATTTGGATAATTCGGCAACTCGCTCCATGTAAAATCGTACAAATTTATTTCTTCAGCTAACTGCGGCAGTCCCTTAATCAAAAGTGTCTTCATTTGAGTTGACATTTCGACCTCATATTTCTGATAGATTCCTGTTTGGGATGCGGTTTCGTTCACCAGGATGCAGGACCCAACTTCATTATTCAGCGGCTGCTCGGTGAACTGCGAAAGCTATAAATTTGCCACTTGATAAATCGTGGGGTTTTATGATACAGCAAGGTTGCTTTCATTTCAAAAAGACACCTAATTCAGCATTTAAATCTGAATTATACATGTATCAATATACTAAATTTACAAGTAAATTATGTTTGATCTACTCGAATATATCAAAATGTTGCTTAATAATTGATTACTTTCAAATATAAAAAATTAGGGAAGGTTGCGAGGCTCTTAAATTGACCGTGCTAAACTGAAAATTACTAGACATTATTAATATTACTTCATATATATCTATATATATATATCAAAATTATTTTATTCACTGATTGATGATTGACAACGCATCAAAATATGCCGCGCAATTTATGAAAAGTTTTTCTTTAAATTCTCAATATTATCAAGAATTGCATGAACTGAAACCCTTTGTCAAATCCATTCGAAACAAATTGAAAAGGATTTATTTGAAACTAATCGGTCAACGGAGAAAACACCATGCGGGCTGGAAGGTTGCTCTTCGGAAAATAGAAATAAACAAAATTTCTTATCATATGATACATTCCTGCAATGTTCGTTTATTATGGGGAAACTCCCTGAAGTTGATTCGACATTGAAAAGCTCAGATTATTCACGATATTGCGTGTCCGTTTTTCAGTAGTCCTGGCTTCGCACAGAAATTGATCAATGTTTGACTTCCATTAACGTGAAGTGAACACTTTCATTTTGTATTCGATGGCTAATTGCTGTTCCGATCAAAGACACATGTTCCGAGACTGTAGCACAAACAGTAAAATTTTGCTCTGCATTCTAAACTCGATCGTCATTCTCCGCGCGACATTCGGCACTTGCATTACACTTCTCAATTCTTTACTGACATTCATTAAATCAAAGGAGAGGCAAACCTGGTTGCCGGTGGTGTATTAAGACCCGACATTTCTGTTTTGTCTGCATGCACACGATTCGATCTATTTCTTTCGGCAGACCATCAAAGTAAGATTAATGCAACCGAAATCTTTAAGCGTCGATCATAGAATTTGCAACAAATAAATTCACCAAACGCCTATGCGTATTTTTCGTGTGATAATTTGACAGGGAAACCTAGAATACTTGTTCCTTCTTCCCTACGACGTTTAAGTTTCAATCAATTTCATTCAATGTCTGATCCTAGGCTAACCGCAAATTGTTTTGTTTGGCAGTCCTTGAATAAAGATTTACAAACCTGTGTCCAGCATTGCCTCAATTTTAGGCATCCAAACAGTCTATACTCTCATGTGCATCTTGATGTCTTCGGTCTTATGCCGTGATCAAACGTATATTCATTCATCCTAACAGCGATTGCTTTACTCAATAGCTGATTGCTGTTCTGATCAAAGATAGATGTTCCGAGACTGTAGCAAACGCCTTCGACGGAATCTGGATTGTCAATTTTAGTACACCATCCCCAATCACAACCGACGCTGGCGGTCAATTTCAATCAACATTGCTCCGATATTTGATTTGACTCCTTGGCTGACATGCACATCCGAAACGCCACCTACAAACGCAAACTCGAATGGATTGGTTATACGGTTTTCACTGGCAGCTCAAAGTCTCTTTGGCTTCTCAGATAGATTCTAATAGATAGACTGAAAATTTACAACTTGTTCTTCTTGGCGTTTATTCAACTATCAAAAAAGACATGCAATGCTCAGCAGCATGATTGGTTTTTGAAACTACCCCGTTTTTTCCGAGTGAAATCGTTGTGCCTTGCCTTCTATATCACCACTACACTACTCGATTGCCATCTTTTATGTCGAAGTTGTATTTTGCGCCTCCTCGACAGCGCAATATCCACCAACAGAAATCACCTCATCTAGATACGAGTAATTTTGATTATGCGCGACGTGACATTATTTTAAACCACTTCAACCATCCTATCACGGATCACACAGAGTAATTGAGCGTAAACCCAAGTACTTCGTTTTTGATATGAATGGTCGACCTGACACGGTTTCTATTGATTGTCTGAAACCAGCTATCGTTGAGCTTACGCCTTCAACTCCATCAAGCGTCATTACCCCTCAATCACAACGGCCATGTAATCCTTATTTTCCTACCTTTCCGTGTTTATCCGAATCCTTCAGTCGCTTACAACCCGGTTCAAACTCGAACCGGAAGACATTTGCATTGGCTCAATCGTCTTGCTGAATAAGTGACCTCATGAACATTTCGAGGAATGCTATCCTTTATTCAAGCCTAACTAATGCTCTGGTGGTAAAGTATTGTAGTGAACTCCTTTCACTTTGTAACATATACGTTTTGACCTTCTATGGATATTCGTTTTTTGGCATTGAATGCTCATTCGAATTAATGATTGTAATATACACACTTTTGCGGTTTATCCAATTTCTAACCCTGAGACTGTCTTCTTCCATGGTCGCTACGTTTGTCTAGGTCGCTTCGTTCAGCAATCGTGATTTACGGATCCTCGAGAATCAAAAATTTTTATCCATACCTATATTCCTCCTAACTGTTCTTTTTTCGTCTACTCATGACTTTTTCCCATTTTTCCTAAGTGAATCCTCAGTTTTTCAATCGTTTCATATTTTAAACGATGGTAACTGTAATACAATAAATACCATTTTCCGGCAAAACATATCCTTCACATATATAGTATACTTTGCGACTAGAGGCGTTGCTCAAATGGACTACTTCTTCGTGACAGATTTAACGCTTTACTATGCGAATGCACATACACTTATCGTTGGCACTTGACACTGTGTAATGAAAGTGATGCCAAAACCCTGTGTACAAATTATGCGCCCGACAATTCCTCTTCAGGTTTACAGGAAGCGATGAACTAGGAGCAATATTGAGGCTTTGAAACTGATGATTTCATCGACCAAATTCTCATCGTCTTCGGACAGTGGTGTGTCGCGTGAATGATATGCAATCACAAAATATTTAAATTTATGTTACGACATTTGCTGCCCATTTGAAACAAATTGTATTAGAACTGAGTATATTTCGTCAAATCAACCGGCAAAATTGTGCGGGAAAAAGAGCATGCTTACCGCTCCAGTAACAAGGTACTGACCAGCTGTATGTAAATTCACTATCAGGTGAAAAAGACACTAGGCAATTATTGAAGGCTTTACGAAATCTTTGTGTCCAATACAATGTGCGCCGGTTCCGAAATAGTTCCGTAGATCAAATTAAACAGGATTTTTGTCGTGAAACGCACGTGCATGATAACCACATAACGGTTCCATGTTCACAAGTAGATGACGCAGAATTCAGGATATCTGTAAATGATGTTCTCTGTAGGTTGAAAGTGAACAAATCTCTTTCCCCAGACAGGCTAAATTAAATCGTACTCAAGGTTTGTGCGCCATAGATCGCCCAAAAGATAGCTTACATTTTCAACCTTTGCTATTCAGCGGGTACAATTGCAAATGGTTGAAAACTGTTGGGATTACACCGGTTTCTAAGAAAACAGCAAGAGCGTTTTAAACCAATAGCATGGATACACAAGTCTTGGAAATCATGGAAAGCATGGTACTTGATAATCTACAGATGGTACTATCCTTGAAAGATGATAATCACTTGGCTTACGGATGCAACGCTCTGCAGTTGATTCCGTTTAATTCTATCTCAAAGAATTTTAAAAGACCTTGATAGCAAGTCATGAGCCATCAAATTTTGTTTTATTGATTACACGAATGTGTTCAGCTTTGTCGATCGTGTCCAACTGACGTACTTACTCAAAACAACAGCCATAAAAGGCAAAATAATAAAATCGATATGTGGATACTTTTTTGATAGATCTCAGTACGTTGAAATCAACTGACTACACTCTGCTTAGCTGCCGACTTAGAAAGTGGTTCTTCAAGAAGCGATTTATCTCTCGCATCTTCGTTTCAGCACACCAAGATGCGCTTCAACAGCCGCCTTCATCTTTCACTTTAAAATACGCGATGACATAGTCATGGAATGCGTAGTACCTAAAAGCTACCCTTGAAATCCACTCTCCGCCGCTTTAGATTAAATTAATAGATGATCAACAGAAAGATGTCTATCTTTAAATACGGGTAAATGTACTGAAATTATGTTCAATTATGTGCGTGGCGGAAGTCGCGAAGCAATTCGCACTAATCTTTCTTTATAACCTAACTTGGCTACATCATCTAAATACTCTACTTACTGAAGTTCGTCCGCCTTCTTTTAATTCATTTCATCTTCGTTCTCTTCGGCGTTAATTCTAAGCAAATTTATCATTTTCTTAATATTTTGTACATTAACACATATTACGTAATGCTGACCTGATATTTTTCCCGTACTCTTTTGAAAGACTTTAGGTTTCTCAAACGTTGCATCAGGATCTTATCACGCACAAGCTCTATTCCTTATAACGATATTCTTAAAAAATTCTGAAGCAAAATTTTCCGCTTGCGATTGGCTTACAAATGAGATCCATTATTTTGATTTCCCATCTGCTGCATGAAGATCTGCATAAGAGTCAAGCTTCCTCACAGGCTCGATCAAAACACAACATAGTTCTCTCTCCGACATCTTCATATCAGAGGTCATTTACATTATTTGCTCCACGATACCTTTGTCACAATTTATATTTTTTCAGAATATGTGTAATTTGTATAGGAATCGTTGTTTTGTGTTAAAACTAGCCTAAAGTTGAAGTTTCGAAAAATATTAATGAAGCTTCGTTCAAGTTATTCTTATAAGAAAGACGTGCTTAGAAATTGCATTGGAGAAGAAGATTGTTGTCTGAATGGCTTCAGCCTGAAATAATTTATTCTACCAAACAGTGCCTCTACAAAAGCATCATGTGTACTCAATCTACTGACGGATATATTTCGGATAGTTTTTCGCAAAAGAGATAAATACATTGAATCTGAGCTTCAGTCATGATCTCCTTGGCTCAAAAGAAGATCTGGGATTTTTTTAGATCATCAAAACAAGCATTTTGGAGGATGAGACGTTCAACTGTATTTGCTCCCTTTCCCTCACCGATTAATCAGAGGTGATCTTTTCTTACTTTAGAAAACAGTTCATGCACCAAACTGTCAATTACATGAACATTTTTCGCGAAAGGTCACGAGGAACTACGAAACGTAATTATACGCTGGTGATACCCCATTTCCATCAAAACCGTTGAATGTTTTTTAATCTCTCAATGTCTGTTTTACTCGGATATATATTTGGTTTTACCGTTAGTCACTCAACTAACTTGAATAACTTAAAATGTAATTATGACGAGATTTTATCCAACCATTCGATTCCCGAGTCTGTATACTCAGTGTATTATCATTTCTCAAGTTGTTTCGTTGCATACGCTTTGATTTTAACATTTCCTTGATTGTTGTTAGGCCTATTACTTTAAAAACCATTACGTACCTTGAATTGTCCGAATTGATGGTAATTACAAAGAAGCTATTACTTAGATGGAATATGATCGAACCGTCTGATGCAGATGGAATTCTATCGTTTTTTTCCAAATCAATTTTTAGAGAATAGTACATTGAGTACTCTATATATAATCAGACGTGATATTTTCTATTCGTAGAGGTTTTGGTAATTCATAGTTGTGCAAATACTGTCACGTGATGTAAATTGGATATTTTCGCAAACAAAATCAAATTCCGGAGAACTTTAAATTGAAGTTGAATGTAATTTACCACAACAGAATCTCAAGACCTTATATGGATATCCTATCAACTCAAATGGATGAAACGTTGTAACTGATCGAAGAAGGAAGATCACTTGCTCTCTTGACATATTAGAGCAAACTTCGACCCTATTAGTAAAAACGATTGGTGTGTGGATCAACTACACTTTCCACGGGTGTCTACGTTGCACTGAAAATATGAACGGACGTCTGATGTGCTGCGGTTTTGCGGTTGGTATTTGCTCTGCTTAACCAATATATGATTCCAATGATCATGTACACATAATGGCGACGTAAAACAAAGTAACCTATTCAGTTATTGCCACAATCGTGGCTACCAAGTTATAATTCGTATGTCAATATGTATCAACGGAAAACCAATCTTTTAATGAAAGACTGAAACGTGCATTACGGTGATGTTGAATCTTACACATTTCATTCCAGTGCAGGTTTTCAGTGAATTAATAAGTCTAGACAGAATGATAATGCAAAAATTCAAGATTCACATGCAGCTAATCAGCTCACTTGTAATAACAGATTTCCGAATGAACTGGCATCTTCATTTTTATTTTGTGAAGGCTCAGTTGTTACGTATGAATTTTTATGAGCCTTGAACATTTCAATAATTTCACTTTGTGCATTCAGTTTTAGTAATGTTTCACTGTATAATCAATGCAATGATTCCACGATGTTTCATCAGTATCGCATTCAGCCTGCTCTCATATCATCGATAATAAAATAAAATATAATTTTATTCGACAAACAAAGAATTCCCTGAGCTGTCTTTGTTGAGTCAAAGCAAAAAATTTCATTTTACATGCATCGAACTTGTTGGCAATATCCCTATGGTGAATCTTGAATCTTGAATCTTGATAAAAAAACACGGTCAATTTAGTATGTTATGAAAAATAGTTTAAATAAATAATTCTGACCGTAATAAAAATGCTTAGTAATACAGGATCTGCGTTGAATAATTTTTGAATGCAAACGCATAAATAATGTAGAGTCAACATTTCGTTGCGTGTGTGCAGACAAGCAACTTTATTATGTTATCAGTATTATGGATTGATGAAACTGGCGATGTTTTATTAAAGTTTAATTAGAATTCTTACATGGTTGCAAAAGTCGAGGGTCGTATCGTAAGTTGTTGGAACGAAAACAAGAAAGGCCATCGCTGAAACGAAAAAAGCAGATAACCAATATGTACAGCGAAACGGTTAGACATGATCAGTAAAAATCTTACGAGGTTTATTGTTATTGTGTCCGAAACTCTATACACATTAAAAATTATTATATATAATATTTTTATATATATTATGAATATATATATATATATCTTTAGCCATGGAAATCATACAACTATATGATTTGAAAATTACCTTCCGTATTCGGCAAGTGATCTGTAGGCATAAAAACCAAATATAATTTTACATGATGTGTAATATAAGGTATGCAAGCGTTATCATTCAGGTTTGACAACGATAGTAACAAATTCATTAAAATGACTATTTTCAATTTCTCGTGTTCAATTTTGGTTTGTCCATTTTTGTGTATTTGCAATACTTATCGTCGAAAATCCTTGCAAATTTTTGTTCAGTTCAATGCTATGTTTCGGGTATTTTCTAAAATACTGGGATGGTTTAACTTATACGTAAGATATTACTGTTTGTCATATTCCATTTGAAACGTCTCGCAAAATGCTTTAAGGATTCAATTCAATTCAATTCAATTCAATTTAATGGTCCAAAAAGCACATAGCTTTACAAAAACCACAGAATAATATGCGAATTACAAATAACATAGGTAGTAAAACGGGGTTTGTTTTCCTACTGATTAGTTCAGGAATCACGTGAAAATACATAGAGCAGAAATTGTTTTCAACCGGTTTGATAGGGTAAATATGTATAGTTTACTTGGATGCATTGGTTCAAAGCTTTATGATGCAGAATATATTGTTTCAATGTTTGGATTGGTCAACATGAAATTGTCCAAATTCGATTTGAATATATCCAAGTTGGGTGAATGTGCAACATTACAAGGTAGGCAGTTCCAGGTAAAGCATACACGTACAGAATAAAAGTACCTTCGACAGTTCAGTCTCGAGTCAGGAATATGTACTGTATAGTCGTGACTCCGGCTGGTTCTGCGTGGTAGTCGCGTGAATAGTTGATTTAGGGGATGGTTGGGGGTATGCAGTATATTGAACATAAGTATCAAATCACCTCTAAGACGGCGGTAGCGAAAGTCGAATAGATTGAGACTTGCAATACGATCTTCGTATTGTTTGTGCTTCGTGCTTCCGATGTGCAAGAATTTGATAGTCCATGCGCGATTCCTGAGAGGCTCATACTTGCAGCGCGTACGCCGCATACTCCATGACCTCAAGTACGTATAATATTCTCGGTTTGCTTAATGAAACTATGAACAAGCGTTAGCAGTAGCAGTACTCGCGACGTCTTTTCATCGACAGCGTGGCGTTATGCGACGGTTTCAATGTGCTGCTCACCCACACACCCAAGTCCTTCTCCTTGTCAGTGCTTTCAAGAATATGGGAACCAAGGGTGTAAGAGAACTCAAAATATCTTCCAACAGTCAATACCTTGCATTTGCTGAAATTGAAAGGTAGTTCATTTCTAACTGACCAGTTCTGTAAGGCATCAAGGTCCAGCTGAAGCTGTCTGCAATCTTCAGTTGTGCGTACTTGTGTCCACAGCTTGATGTCATCCGCAAATAACAAGATTTTGCTGCGAACAAGTTTCGGTAAGTCGTTTACATAGATCAGGAAAAGAATTGGTCCAAGCACTGATCCCTGCGGCACCCCACTCGTTACTGCAATGGGTCGTGATAAAGCACCATCAACCCTTACTCGAATGACACGGTCGCGGAGATAATCCTCAAACCAGGCTAGTAATGAACCCTTGATGCCACATTGCTCCATTTTTTGTAGTAACAGACTGTGGTTGACACGTTCGAATGCTTTGGACATATCAAGATAACACGCGTGTATGGTGAGACCTTTGTCTCGATGAGTTATCTTCTAGCTACATCACGATTCAAGCAGTCCATCAAATCAGAGACGAAAACATGAACAAAATTGAGTTAACCAACAATTTAACATTTTCATTTGTCTCAGCTTCGTGATGTACACTATTATTATAGGTAAAAATTTCTCACTCATGTAAACTAATAATTAGGTATTCAGATTAAAATGGACATAAATATTTAAGGTCCAGATACTTCCACCCCCAAATATTTTCATGTTTCCTTCAATTGAGTTAAATATTTAGCATGATATCAACTAATCGGACAGTTAAGTCATTCGAAATTCTGTGGACCATGAAAAAAATCAATGCGATTGTGATGTATATCCATGGTCTACATCGACCGAATTAGGCCAACAACAACAAGAACGGTAGTCGAATATATTATGCATTTTTTCCGTCGAAACATTTCGAAAGTTTATCGAAACTGATATCTAGGTTCACAAAAAATCGATCGAAAAAAATTTCTCAGATACTCGATGCACTCTAGTTTTTAATTAGAAATATTATTGAAAAAATAAGATAATAAATAACTCATAAATTTCGTTTAGACTGTGAGTATTTCGAGACTCTCATCAGTAACCCGTACTTTAATTTGCGTAAAACGATAATCACGTTAAACTAAAACATGATTAGCGAAGTCACATCTACTGGGTTATCGTTTGTATCAAGTTGTAATGTGTTGACTTCGCAAGCGGTCATTCGACCGTTAACAGAGAATATCATTTCAATGTTTAGATTACACGCATATCAAAAATGTCGCCCAGTAAACATATTGTTATCAATCTCGATGTAAAAGCTATTGCAACCATTGATTTCAGTTACACGCGAAAAACAATAGCATTTAGTTTAAAGTCGCTCAACACATTTTTTGTACCCTAAGCATGCTAAGCAAAGGCTTTAGAGAAATTTACATACTTCAAAATAATTATCATTCACCTCTAGTTCAATCAAACACAACTCACGACCGGTTTCGTGCAGTTTGTGATTGCACGATTATGCATGCAACAGCGAAAAATTAAGGTCACTGTCACTGATTATGATCATATTGCTCATATGCGATTAAATACATGCGAAAAGCATGGGTGGTCTAATTGAGTTGCAGCCTGGTGCGAGATATCAAGCGTGATCACGGGGTGCTGAAACATTATGAAGTCATGAACAAGATGGCTGCTCCATATGCATGCACGTTATACTAACACACTAGCCATCGTGGGAACATCCGCTACCGTGAAGACATGTGACACACTCATGGCACAAGAAAGGAACCAGTGGCGAGAAGTGCGTTGCTGCCAAAAAAGACAAAAAGATCAAGGGTGTAAACCTCTCATCATGTACCTTCTTCACTTGGTTGGCACACCGTCTGTAAAGACTTGTGTGAAATAATAATATAAATAATAAGTGTGGTTGAACAGATTGGTCTCAGCAAACTTAATCAACGTCGGATTATAAGTATAATTCGTTTACTGACTATACATTTTATATAGTGAATTGTCGAGAAATCACAGAAGTAATTTTCCAAACTGAATTATTGTAAGAGAATAAACGAAATATCGTTGTTTTAACTTACTTCCGCTTGGATAAAGTGCATACTCAATAAGCGCATTCTCATGGACATCTTTATATAACATTGGTGATGCACTTAAGAACCAATTTTCAGGGTATCTGCGCATTTCGGGTACATACTTCATTTCCATCGTAACCGTTGCATTCATATATAAATCGCCTTTATTCGTCTTCAAATACTCGTTGAACAGAATGCTGCAAAGTTTTCCATTCGTATTCCAGATTTTTGCCAATCGGTCCTAAATTAATGAAAACAGATTTCTTATTTTCCGGATGTTCACGTCCTAACATTCCTAAAGAATTCGATCAAAATGTAACATTGTTTATCGAATTTTCACCTAACAGTTTCTCTATTGTGTGTTTGCGTTTGATGAATTGCATTATGTAACAAAGGGAAAATATCACTGAAAACTCTAAAAATTTCATTAGGCCTCAATTTTTGCTATGTTTTAAAACAAATACTCAGTAAAGCTGCAGTTCTTTCTTTCCGATCTTATACAAATGCAATCAGTGCAGTGTTCTGTATTTTGACTGTAATTATTCTTACCACGTGTTTCAACGTTGTGATGTCTGTTTCGAGATCCGTCATATTGATTAGAGGCACATCTTTTTTCGGTATCATGTTGTAATAATGGAAAACTGAACGAAAAGCGAAAGTCATTTTTATACATCAATCAAAATGTTTTTACTATAATAGATTCAAACGAGAATAGTACTCTGAAAGCAAGTGCCACCGCTTAGTTTTTATAATTTCACATATTAATTTTAATTCATACAAGTATATAGCTGATCAAAATACAGAATGACATAATGATGGCCAAAGCGAATAATATTTTCCAAATGACATTGTTTGAACTTGCATACATCCAATCGGGCTTATATTGGCATCGAACAGATGGAGAACGACACCGTAGCTGTGTAGTTTCCATTTCATTAACAGGTGCCGATCACATTAAATTAAAAATGGATTTCGAAATCAAAAGCATAATTGCTCCAGATATTTGTGTGATACTGACGTGTACTACATCAACTACTGCCTCACAGTAGTTGGTTTTCGCCGAATGCTTATAGCATTTACGAAACCTGAAGGTTATACAATCAGAAACCGGTAGTGGTGTGTAAGGGATGGGGATGTAAGCACCACAATACTTTGGTTATATAATCAGTTCAAAAGGTTATGGATGATATAATGTCAACGCCGTAAAAAACGTTATTTTCCAAATTACGAATGAACATTATTCTGCATCACTTCATCGACGTAGGATATTTGTGGATTCATTTGATATAGGTCCTACAAATTATTTATCCGAATTCTGCTTTCGTGTTTAATAAACTATGATTATAAACACTCACTTGTTTTTAAGTCGCTCAACATGCTCAACTCGGGTGCGATTCGCGTGGCTGTCGGGGTAAAAGTTATGCTCCACTTTTGAATATTGTTTAATGGTAACATTATTTTTGTCAAAAAAATTTACATTCGGAATAATTGACACGACATAAGATCTTCCAAATAAAAGAACCCAGAGTTTAGAACAAATGAGTTCAATCTTAGCATCTTCGAATTCAAGTGGTAGAAATACAGTTCGACAAAACACATAATTTTACATATATTTTGCATGATAACAATAGATGAATTTTAATTTAGCGCCCTGTTACAGGCCTGGATTCATCCCTTTAATTGTATCTGTTAATGCATTTGTGTAAAAAATTTCAATGGCTCTCTGTATCAAGCGTATTTTGGAAAGGCTTGTCTAACACCAGTCTTTCCGATTGCTTAACAAAACAAACAAGAATCTAGGTGACAGCAAATCGTCGTATTACATATGAAGAATATTGCAAGTAAGCAAGAATACGGGTTTCGAATAATTTTCAGATGGACTGTTTGAGTGAAAACGCGTTTGGAATCAAAAGCATATGTATGGTTTCAGCAAAGGTCTGTATGCAACTCATCAAAAGAACTTAACATAGTATGTGCCCAAAGGTAACGTTTTAAATCGACATATCATAACGAAGTGTCAACCGGCACATACCGTTTGAGGAGATTGTTAATTTAGGAAATTTACTTATAAAAGTAAAGATAAAGTGTTGAAAATTGCGAGTGGCGCATTTTTGTAGGCTTGCTTCCAACATTGGCTTGCAATACAAAACTTTACATGATAACTATGGGCGTGATGGCATCGTGAATATTCCGATCCGAAATTTGGTAATTAGAAGCAAAAGAAGTTGCGAATGGAATGCATCTTTGACGGACAACCAAATTAAACGTTGCCACTTGGTGTGGTGAACTTTCATTACATAAACGACAATTTATTCTGGTATTTGGTGCACAAATTCCACAACCGGCTTCTGGATGTTTGTTGTCATGGGGGGAAGAGAATAAGTTTGTTTCATTGAAATCTAATATATTTCCTTTACCAATCTTTTTCAACGACTTTGCATAAAATAAATTTGAAAAATACACTTTCCATAAGATTGAGGACATCGGATGGTACCTCTTTCCCCCAACATAATGACTACAGCAGCAGTAGACCACGCAAAGAATCTAAATAATCGTACTCACTAGATATGATTTTAACCTCTGAGTTAACTGTAGTTAAGTTCTGCTCTGCTGAATTATACGCACACATCATGCTCGTGGTTACACAAGCTTGTGCGATGAAACTACGCTAATTAAATCGTGTGTATTGCAAATCTTTGTGCCACTCAATTCTGACAATTTTTGTTCAGGTTGATATGCTGCATGTAGCTAATTTTCCAGCGATGCCATATATCATCTACTTTATTAAAAAGATGTTCTCGAGAAACTTCCGCAAAATTGAAAAATAATAATAAGAAGAATAAGAAGAAGAATGTGGAAATCTTTTATGAGACAGAAAATCGAACCGTGGATATCTAAATAAAACTACTACTTGATAACCTAAGAAATACTTGAGCCAATCGCTTGTTAATACACTAAGGAAAAAACAAAATGACCTGAGTTGTTTGCTTGTATGAGTTTAAGTTTGGATTTTTGACAAATTGTAGTACGAACTTGATAAACAAGGCGAAATGAACAGTTATTCGCACAATATCATATGCGGTTGTACAACGGATGCACAAAAAATCACATAAGATTTCTGTGCATGGAAGTTTTCGGTCGAGTAAACGCGACAGCATATAAACAGTCAGAACATTTTGGTGTATTTATCGCAGCTAAACGTACCAATTCTTACCGATCACACCGGTCTATTAGATCGAGTTAAGTGGTTCGTGGGGAGAGTACATGTATCGCATTGGATTTAAACAGAAATCTATGCTTAATGATAGAAAAAGTTAACTAAACTGATGTGACGGTTGGTTTACTAAATTTATTTTTCTGCACTCAAGTTTACGATTTCTTTTGATCGACCTCTTGAGTAAATAATAAATAAACTGTGGCTTTTAATATATTGGATTTATTGATCGGTTTATTGAAAGAATGATTTCCGAAACAACAGAAACTTTCAACTTGCTATTTTATAGGTGTGAATTGAATTAGCTATGAGTGCTACTCATCAGCCTTCGGATGACATACAGAAGAGCAGGAAACGCTGAAAAGACCAACGGCGACGATTGCGAGCCCCTAATAATTTGAGGAGAATTGTATTATAATGATTCAAGGTTCGTCACCCTCGGAAGCGTGAAGAGATGTAAAACGTCAGCCACTATCAAACACTAATCAATTTGTCAATCTCGCTCAAACTAGCCCCGTGTGTTGAAACCATGAATCTACCGTTTGATACGAAATCGATTGACAAATCAAATCGAAGTGACAACAGGGACAAACATGTTTCACGTCAGCTTTGTGGTCAATTGATGTGCGTATACACAATAGGCGTTTTGCTGCTCGTTCAGAGCGTAATAAACGCGTTTGATCAATTGGCTTTCTGCTGTGTGAACACGACTAGCTTTGAACAGATTAACATCAGTGATGAATCAGGACTCGATTGCCAGTTGGTCATGCCAAGCGGAATGGGAGTACGTGACCAATGTTGAATCGAGCGTATGAAAACTTATTAAACAAATTACTGGACGGAAGCAAAGGAATACGATTCAGCAATCCAGTAGCATAACAAAGTCCCATCCCGAACAACCACATGTTACAATGAGTCACTTCTATTAAAGTCAACGTTGTACCGAACAAATAAACAATATCAAAATGGAAAACAATTCGAATTTCTCAATCAATCATTATGATATTACCTTCAGAGCGGAATGCGAGAAATTTTGTTTTTTGCTTCAACATCAACATCGCATCAAGTATTGGGTTGTTGTTTCTGTCAAAATCGACCTTCAATTCAGTGAGTATTTCGCTTGAATGAACATTGTGGTATTTTTCAACAGAAAAGTTTCCAAATTTTCTCAATTTCCATTGTTCATTTAACTGAAGAAGAATTATTTGAAGTGAACAAGACTTTAGTGGTTTGAAATTTATTGTCCACGTGCTTCGATGCTTTAATTCATTGAAATCAGACGAGAAAAGATTTGCAAAATGTTTTATCATGAAAAGTTTGAACTCAGTTGTTGAAAATTTTCAAGCAATATTTTAGTATTATTGGCAACAATTGCGGCTTACCATACATGATTTATGTTCCGTAACTTCAGAATCTTGGTAGACAACCTTGTTTTTTTTCGCGTTAGATTTAAATCGTAGTTAATTTGCAGTGTCACTCTGGAGCTCTAGTTTTACTTCCGAAACATAACCTACTAACATATTGTGGAAACACAAAGCGCGAAAACTTCAAACTACAGCGACCCCAGGCACTGAAATTTCAGCTTCACTGGAATCGCACGGAAACGGTTGTAACGACAACCCATCTGAAATCAACAACATATGAGAAACATTGTCATTTCTTGTTTGCTCTCGGATCCAGTTTAGTGAGGGTTCTAACGGGGTCGATCAGCACGAAATCTCCTAACTTACCCTCGTAAAGTGACCACCGGTTCACATCAGCTGAAGACTTTGGTGCCGTCATGAGCAAAAAGAATAGCAGAGATGATATAGAGAATTGTTTCATTCGCTCTCGCGTGTGTAGTAAGCGTTTCAATGATTGGCTTTCTATTGCTTTGTGCGATTCGAAAATCAAACTGGCTAATTTTTGATGGATTATCGCTAGCATGTGAATCTCTTACGTAATAAACATCTCAACCTAAAACGGGAGGTGAGCGTGGTCAACGTTGGATTTATTATCTTTGATGTCTAGTTCTAATCGTAATTAAACGTTGTAAGCTCATCTTATTACCTGAGTACAAGAACTAAAAGCATTATATTGACACAACCAGCTTATAATTTAAAGAAGTTATAATATGTTTTTATTCATTTTTAAGACTAAGATGCCGGTTATCGCATCGCCACATCGACACATATCATCAATCAAACGGCAGAGTTTACCTGTTGATGGATATCTTCAAATGTTGAAGAACTGACGCATCCACAATTTTCATCATTCTCGATGATATTGGAATTGATATTAGCTAATAAGCGTATTTCTGAAAAAAAGATAAATCAAATACACTCTCCGCTTATTCACTGCAAATAACATTAGATGTGAAAATTTATGCTGTGATTTGAAATTATTTACCAACTTCAGCAGTCCATGTTCAACCTTCTTGTTGTAGTTCAATCCAATTGTACCAGTATTGTCTTTTGATTAACATATTTGCAATGTTCTGTAATTCGTGGCTTTTTAGCCATCTTAGCCATTTAGTAATTAAAGAATAACATTTGAAACGTTTGTTCTTGCCTCCTTCGGTAGATGTCGACCATCTATGTACATCACAATCGCATAAATTTTCATGTTCCACAGCTTCTCGAATGACCAGAGTTCGATTCGGGATGAACAATCTCTCTCGCAGCGCTCGCAACGATAAGCAAAACCTTGATCTTTGGGCGTCAGTTGCAAAATGGCGGCGTGATCTGCATTCAGCGGTCAAGAGCTGCTTCCGCTCTCCAGACCACGCTTTACACAATATCCCCAATGCGATCAAGGATTTTGTTCTTGCACATGCTGTTTGTTAGCCAAACATCTTTTCATGCCGACGAAAAACAGTCCATTAGCAACTGTAGGTGTCCTTGGTAATCTCCGATTAGAATTTTCCTTGCCTTAGTTTGTGCTCCTAACCGGTTCAGGTTGAAAAGTTTGACATCACTTAGCTTGCGTATGTAAATTCTTATTGTCCCTGTCCTGGAATCGTGCTTCAGAAGCAGATCGAAAAAAATGCTGAAAACGCGGTTGTTTGACGCCTCGGCGAATTCCTAATACATTCAGAAGGGAGATTCTTCATTAAATGTTGCAGTCGCCTCCATCACCATTACTCTTAAATATTGAGATGATCTCCGTTTCTCGCACCTCTTGTGGGACGCACACCTCTTGCCAGCACTGACGAAGCTAATCGTGTAAAGGCTGTAATAATGCTGTTTCACAGCATTTGATAAGCTCAGGTGGAATTACGTTTTAACCAAGGAACTTCCCATTCTCTTAGTGGACTAATGAGCTTGTCAAGAGTAGTGGGAGTATCTAGATGTTTGATGATTGGCAAACGCTCAGTATTTCCAAGTACACGCGGTAAAATCCTATTGTCCCTATGTTAGACCGAGAAAACGTGCTCTACGCATCTTTCCATCTGCTGAGTTTTGCGAAAATCAAGTTCTCAGATACAGTCTTTTTAAGTTTGTTTGTGCAAATGGCTAACTTGATCCCATCATACATACCGTGAAAATTTCCAGTATCCGCAGCTTTTTGGATACTGAGGCAAGTATCTGTCAAATAGTCATTTGCACATCGTCTTGTAGTCAGTAGGACCTTATTTTTAGCTGCTCTCAAAAGCCGTGTTTTCATCCATTGACATACCTTTGAACCTCAAGAATGCTGAACGTTTCTCATCCCTCACAGCAGTTAACTCAGAAGATTTTGCTTCGAACCTGTAACTCGTTCGAGCTTCCTTCGGACCGGAAGTGACAAGTGTGACTCAACAAATGCAGCTTTTTAGCGATTCTCAGTTTTCTGGTGCCTATTCAATAGTGGTTTTCTTGTTGAACTCGGGTTTAAAGGCTTTGACAAATCGCACAGCTAGATTAGGTTCGCACTTGAGAGTGACATCTATCCACAGCTTAGATGACAATTGGGTTCGGTGAAATCTCGACTGGGAAAATTTCAGTTTTGCACAAACTAGCTAATGGTCAGTGTCGCAGTCAGCGCTCTGATATGATCTGACCAGGAGTAGGCTCCCTATATTAGTACGCCTAAAAAGAATAAGATCAAGCTGATACCAATGCTTGGAGCGAGGATGTTTCCAAGAGACTTTGTTGTTGTTTGAAAGAGACTTTGTTTTTGTTTAAAAGTAAGTGTTACCGACACAAAATGTGAACTGTGTGCACAGATCTAATGGCTGTAGAAATCATATAATTTCAATTAAATTTTGATATTTCGTTATAAACTAATGCGAAGGTATAGGACAAAAGATGTACAAATAAATATAACATTCTCAATATTGTTCAAGGCATATAAACGTGATCATGGGTTGTAACATTGTTTGTGTCACTATGTTCATACTTGAAGCTTCGCAAATATTTCTTCAATTTTCAATGACACGTGGAATTCGACCTTCGTGTTTCTATGGGTTGAAAAGAGCTAGAAACCTGCTGTGGTCTAACCCCAATGAATAAACAAGGAACTACCGATATTTCGTTTGATAGTCATGAAACAATCTTGTTTATTGCTCGGTACGTAGTGACAATCGCTACGTGGTGACTATGCAAATAGATTGGCGTTTTAATACGTTGCTAGTTTTATATATATATATATATATATATATATATATATATATATATATTTGACTAAATCATTCTGAAAACATCAGACTGCTTGGTTGAATGTGAATTACTACTTTAAAGTATTCGACATTCGAACAAAAGTAACGCTAATTGAAAATTGAAAAATTAATTTGATGATATGCATTTCACGATAGTGCTCATAATTGATTTCTACACACTGTATTTTGGGTCATTCAGCAAACCTATCTATGTTGACAATAGTTTACATCTTTTGATGACAACAAAAACATGTTTAGCCGATACATTCTTCAAATGTGAATATGATTAACAGTGTCATTCGGGTACAATTTTGTTTAACACTCATCTACTGTTTCAAATCTTACTGAACACAATCTCAACCTGATGACGGCCAATAGCGAGAAACGGGTTGTGATGTGCAAGTGCTGTGGATGTGAGCACCACAATGCATTGATCATTGTGAGCGTCTTGAGCGTTTGACAAAGAATCACTTTTTGACTCTTTATTTGAACATTATGTTGAGAACTATATTTACCAGTGGCATAACTTTGTTTTAACACTAATCCAATCTTTCGAGTTTCACAGAAGCTGATCTTACTCTCTCCACCTGTTGACGGTAAACAGCCAGAAAACGGTTGAGGTGTGTAAGTGTTAGAGATGTAATCACAAGAATATATTAGCTCAATTGACTTTAATTATTCTGGAAAATTGAACGCACACAAAAACAAAATTCTATGGAAAACACGCGTGTCTAAATTTCGTCTACAAGCATTTAAATGCCGCTTGTAGACCGATCCGTATCTATTTCGGATTTGTAGATAAGACTTATTATACAGGAACTTCAAGATTCACGAATTTATGGTATAAAAAGCCTATAATTGTCCAACATATAAAAATTGAGACATTGGAAAAATTGACAGATTATTTATTTTGAAAAATGTCGTGTATAGCTTACGCCTGATGTAGAAATTTTCGTTAGGATTAGTCGTTGCTCAATCAATTATAAAACGGGTATTAGGGTGAAATTAATTATTACAAATTTATTGAGTTTGTTGAATATCCGTTCACTCGATTATTGTAAAACGTCTGACGGAAATGCGAGGATGTGGTATATCATATACCAATGAGTGTGTGTGTGTGTGGTAATGCTTGACTAAAGGTGAGTAGTAAATCCAAATGATCTCTTCAGCAAGCAAGTGTATCCAAATTTAGATTTTCCACATGATAATCATATGGTAGATCACGAATACAACGCATCATTTTAGTTGATCTGCGATGAATCTTCTAAAGAAGCTTGACGTCCTTTTGAATTCATGTTGCCCACAATTGATTGAGTAATGAAACGCTCCGTCTATATACGAATTTCGAAGCAGATAGAATGTTTCAAGTGAAAAACCTGCAAACATAAGTCGAACCATACCAATAATGCGGTTATATCAGCTGTACATGGCTCCGCATTGCTTGCTGTTATTCAAGGTTCCACTTATCTAATCACGGAGGACCTTTGATTTTGTTTGCCCACTCCAAATTCTGTTATCCGAGCTTGTTGGAGCATTGGCATATTTTTACCCATTTTCAGCATTTCACACTTTCTGAAGTTGAATATGAGCTTGTTCCTTTCTTACCAGCTGCTCAATGTATTCGCAAGCAGCCCAACCTTGACTTGATTCGCTTTCAAATCCTAGCACCATCCAAAATAAGAACCGTCATTGCTTTGACGAATTTAGGAAGGTCATTGATTTGGACAAAAACATGAATCGTTGCAATTGCGAAAGCTTGTGGAACACTGCTAGTAACTCCGATTATCTCAAATATTCCACCGATGATACTTACATTCACCCGCGATTAAGGATGTAGCTTCTCATCCCGGTAAGAGTGTAACCACTAAAACCAGCGTCCTGCATTTCAAATGTCCAGGTAACACACGCGCACGCAACAACCTTTATCTACTGTGTCTAGTCGTTTATTGACTCCAGTAGGTTAGTCAACGAAGAACAAGATTTTGGGTTAATAAATGACTAACGAAAATTGCGCATTCAATTCGCTCAACATCTTTTGAGATCACGGGAAGCAGTGTAACAGTGCAGCAATTTTCTGGGTCAGAAGGAGTGCCACCATTGTAGATGTGTTTCATAATTTCTTTCTTCCAGTCAGCTAATGCAACACCTTTTCGTTCAGAATGATTAAATAGAGTAGTTTACACAATTTACTGTCACATAAAGTTAGGATTGCAGGTTTGATTCCGTTGGCTCCTAGAGGCATGTTGCTATTCAACCTTCGTAGGTTGAAATATAGGTAGGTTCGAAATATACAAATATCGCTTATGATCTCCGGCAAAATTTGTGCTGATAATACCAAATTTAATAATGTATTCTTGAGTTGAGAAATCGTGAATGAAACTGGCAAGACTGTTAGCAGTTTTCAGGACAGATTCAGTTAGTCCGTTTTCTGTCATGATCTGGAAAACACAGAGTTTCAGTCTAGTCGTGTTGGTAACTTTTCGATAAAGCAATTTAAAATTTCTTTGCATTCTTACAGCTGAAGATATTGATATTAGCTATCCTTCAGAATGAGAATCTTAATATGTTTATTTATTCGCGGATATATTCTACGGCCATTCTGTTCTAACGACCCTATGAACAAACAATTCAATATTTCGCTTTCTCAACATTTTTTCTAGTGTGGCTGCAAATTCTGAAATGTAGATCTGTGCTCGTATGTTTTGGGCTCTATATAGAATTCAAATGTAACTTGTTGGTGGTTTAATCTGTCAGGGTATAGCAATGTGTTGATCATCAAAAGTTCCCTTATTTCCATCAAGCCAATGTTATCCCCTTATCTATTTATTTTTGCTTGTTATAGACTTTCACAGGCGTTGCAAAATTATTGAGAGAGTAGAACGAGGTCGTCGCCTCAACCTGCCGGTTTGTGATACTGACAACCTTAAACGACCGTGGGTTCGCAGGTTAAGACTACTCCTAGGATAAATGTATGATAGGATCATTCATGGTTTTGTAATCGAAATGTTCACGAAAGTTGTAGTCTTGCGATTGAGGTGTTTATTTACACGGTATATGAATGAGGTAGAATGAAGTCTTCCATAATCAGTAATTACGAGTTGCTCTGTTTTCCAACGTACTAGATTGCTTTTAATATTACTTCGTCGTGTGCATCCGATGATGATGTTGAGCGGTAAACTATCCACGAGGCAACTGTCTCAAGAGCCAAGCTTCAAATTACACTGTATACTGTTTTCCAGATCCAGATCAGTGTATGTAACTGTCGTGCTGTGTGACATTTCGTTGTGGTAATTAGCTTTTCCTATTTTACGGAATACGGCTCACGTGAGGTTAGAACCAATTATCGGTTATTGCTAAGACGTAAAGCGAGTGCTGATTACAGAAAAATTCATTTCGGCTAGTTTGTTAACAAGTTATTCCCCAGCTGTATATAGATAATCGATGTTGAAGGGAAAAGCTCATCTATTTGTCCAACCCCTCGAGAGTCAGACATTAGACATTTTGAAATTTCCGCTATACTTCCTTCAGTCTGATTGTAGAAGCTGTGGTTTATCACACCATTTCGGTGTAGAAAATCTGGGGTCACTCATTCATTAGTTGTGAGATTACTGTGGTTTGATGTCCAGTTGGCGTGATTGATTTTATCATAATTCGCGATTAAATGTTAATTTTAGTGTTTTCGAACCGTCAGTGACCGAAGTATTCAAAACGTGTCCATTACTACTAACTCATGAACTACGATGCGGTCGGCAATGTACAGTCACTGTTAGTAATCGCGGTGTCTGTATTTAAATCCCCGAAATATTGCTTGTCTGCTCGGTGACAGCAAAAAAACTACGATGCGTTGGTAAGATTTATCCGATTGCTTAAATGCGTATTCAGATTGTTTCCTTACAAAGATTGCTCAAAAGTCCGATTATATTTCAAGCGGATCGGGAATCAATAGCTATGAAAAAAGTCTGCAATGAATAGCTTAGTACAGATTTTTGGTCAACGCGATTGGCTACAAACTATCTTTACATTATATATAAATTTAGTTTGAAATGTTTCATGAAATGCTTTTGTATAAAATAATTTTGTTGTCTGAAAATCGGGTAAATGAATAAGAACTGTCTCCTTCTTTAACAATTTCCAATCAGCCATGCTGTAGCATAAACTTATTTTCATGACTTTTATTTAGTGGTAGTTACACCTAGTTTAGTTGTTTGCATAATTATTGAACATTGTTTGCGTTATTAACACAGGCCTGAAGCTGAACTTTCGAAAATGTTCGGATAAAGCTTTGTCCATCTTTGTCTTCTTTTGATAATTATTAATTTTAATATACACAAAAATTAATGAGTCACAGGTGCAGCACAGGACCTAGAATATGCTGTCGATTCTCATGCTAATGTTAAAACTGCTGTGGCTACGTATGAACAATAAATGGGAAACACTCGTGGTATAAAATGCTTCGATATCTTGAATACAAATTCATATTTGCATACATTTCCATCACTTAACACCCAAGAATGCTTCCGTGCTGTTTGCACTGGGGATCAGGATCAGGATCCACATGCATTGAATCAGTGGGTTAGCGGTGAAAAATTGAGCTTGCAATACACTGCCTTCATATCTATTTTAATTAGGTTAAACAGCCACGGAAATACTGGACACTGATGCTCCTCCGCTTGGAAAACTCGCTTTCGATCTTTCACAATTAAAGCATCCGTCAATATCGCGTTAGGACAGAACGTCAGTGTCGTCTATTGAACGGATTTGACGCAGATGCTATAGGCTCTCATTGAAAAAGGAAAACGTCATTACTGAACTAGACTGACTGACGCGATTAAAGTAGTCTGCAGAGTATAAATGTATCGTGTGTATAACTACAACATCTTCCGGAAGAGATATCTAACAACCATTATTTTCATATGCTATAGGGTACACTATCCTTAAATTTATTTCTGTTACTTAAATACACGATGATTGATCTTAAAAACAAATCGTGAAGTAAATAGGGGCACTGATACTTTTCTATAGGTGAATAATGCAAGATTAGCACGATAGCTTTCAATTACAAATAATTAATCCAAAAATATGGCTTTTAGATCCGATAACTAGGAAATAACATTGTACTGACTCGTGAATGCACGGTTTTAATGAAACTTAAATTTTTAATTCATTCGGTGATTTCTTTATACCTTTATGCCACATAATAATCTTGAGGATTATATTTGCGATAGAAACTAAGCAAAAGTTCCGAATGTAGTTAGCGAATTGAATAAAAAAAGTTAATCAACTAACCTTCACAAAATCCGGCGCACAAGCAGCAAAACAACAACGTTGATACCCGTAACGTGTGCATCTCATATGAGCACGGACGGTGGAACCAGTCTTTTTATTTACGCAGAAAAGACTCAGTAGGTGATTGGTGATACTGTCCAAATGTGACAGTTGCTTCAATGTAAAGTGTGTCACTTTGATCGTGGTGCAGACGATGAAAGTTATCATCAACGATAACGTTGAAAACTATATTTTGACATAGATTCAACGCAAGAACGACTGCTTGCAGATGTAATGTTATAAAATTGGAATGTTTTGATTAGGTCAATGTTTTGATTGTACTGGGTTGCAGTGCTTTTTATTTAAAGTGAGGTTTTAATAATAAATCTTATATAACATATATACAACGGTCGACATCGACCGAAGGAGTCCAACAAAAAAAATTTTGAAAAGCAGGACGGTAGAACACGACCGGTTTCGCGGTTTTTGCCGCTCATTATGTATGCGTATAAGTGACCTGACATTCGAACGCCGTACTGACTTTGTGACAGAAGGATAAATGATGATAATTATCAAACCCTAGAAATTCGCTTTCGCTCTCGAAATAATACAAATTTTCAAGCTATGATGTGCTCTTGCATTAACGCGATTTGGCATTTCGTAATTTTTGATCCTGAATCATACTTTCTAGAAGAGAACATGCGGCATTTACTTGATCATGCCTTGCGAAGTAATGCTCTTCAGTTTGCATCGTTCGGAAGAACAATAAAAGCCAAAAGTGTCGTTAATTCCTAGTCTGTATTTTTTCATAAAATTGCAGTATTCATTGCACACAACATAAAGCAGATTCGTAGATTTATAAAAATAACTTTTAATCATGTGAGAATGCTAAGACTCGTGTAAACAAACTGCATGAACAAGATTTAATCATTTGTTGATTGCATTGAATCGTTGCGATAAAACTGTTTAGTTGAACGACCATATTGCTTAATCAGCCATCCTAAATATTATCGATAACCATAAGTTGGAAAGATTGATTAATCTGCTGATTTGTACAGCAGCAATAATTTAACCTTGCTCAAAATCTTACTTATAAGACAACCGCAAACTCTCGTGAAGGGTAAGATTGTGGTGACATAAAAAAATGTTGTACTCAATGGAACACCAGACACAAACTAAAACGGAAACCTTTTCCTTTGTCATAAATTATCATATTAAAAACCTATTATTTTCACAGCGAGTGATTCAATGAGAATAACTTGTAAATAGACATTCTATGACCGTGGTGTGTTGTACGATCCCGAGTAGACAGTAGCTCAAATATCCGAATTCGATTAACGATTTTCAACATTGCAAGGCTTGATAGAAATAATATTCTTGTCTTTAACTGATGTAAAAATACAATCTTGGTTATAGTGCGTGAGTCCGGGTTTGTGAGCAACAATATACACTGATTAGTTTATCGGAATGCATCACGTAGAACATTGAGATTTATATTCAAATATTGAGAGACCGTTGATCTACCCTATTAGATATAACTTTCTGATCACTAAGCGCTTTTGAAAATTAAAATTTTGTATACAGGCTACACGTGGTGATGAACACACTTTGTGAACTGTTCACACGCTTGCTTAACGAGTGACTCAGAACCACGGACAACTGCACACGTTTCGCGACCTAACTAGAGCCGAGTGCACAAAGTTCACTAAATCAATATCTACAGAAGTTTCAGCTTACAAAACTACAGCTGCTTTTATGATGAAGTCAAATTTCACACGTTAATGCAAGTCTACCTTCATATATCAAGATGGATACCGACATTTGAGTTAATTTGTTTGGAAAATTTTGCATTTTATTCGCTGAGCCTGTTAAGCATCAGGCTGCAATGGAAACTAAGAAGCACTGCTGCAATTATATAATCATTTTTAAATGTTTATTAAATATTTATCGTTCAACAAGTTGCTCACTTCATGTTAAATTTAAATTTGTTTTAATGACGCTATTCAATTTTAATACAATAGGTTATTTCAGTATAGGCTGCCACATATCCACACTCCAAGATGCTTCTCCGATTGAGTCCATCTTAAAATCGTCTGCCCAAAGTTATTTTCGTAATGAAATGGTCTACCAATATTGCAGTAACTTGCATTTTTAAAAATTGAACGGCAGTTCATTTCTAACTGACAATTCGTGTAGTGCATCTAAATCACTTTGACGATAACAATTATCACACCCTAAAAATTCGGTTTCGCTCTCGAAATATTTCAAAGTTTCGAACTAGGATGTGCTCTTGCTTTAACGCGATTGAGCATTTCGGGATTTTTTATCCTGAATCATACTTTCAAATTGAGAACAAACGGTATTTACTTGATCATGCCTTGTGATGGGAAGCTCTTTAGATTGCATTGCTAAGAAGCACAATCACAGCAGATGTTCTGTCAATTCCTAGTTTGTATTTTTTCATAAAATTGCAGCAATCATTGCACACAACATTAAGCAGATTCGTTTATTTACAAAAAAATTTCAATCATGTGAGGATGCCAAGACTCGAGTAAACAAACAACATGAACAAGATTCAATCATTTGTTGATTAATTTTAATCACATCATCGTTGCAAAAAACGGTTAAGTTGAACGACCATATCGCTTAATCAGACATCTCAAATATTATCGATAACCATAAGTTGGAAAGTTTGATTAATCTGCTGATTTGTACAGCAGCATTCATTTCACCTTGCTCAAAATCTTACTTATAAGACAACCACAAACTCTCGTGAAGAGTAAGATTGTGGGAACATAATGAAATGTTGTACTCAATGGCAGACCAGACACAAACTAAAACGGAAAACTTTTCCTTTGTCTTTTGGAGTCGTTGGATGCCAAATACATTGGAAATTCTCTGTATTGCTGATATGAATGGAATCCTTTAGTAAGCGCGGTATTCACACCATCATTTTGGTGTATAATATCAGATTGATTTAGTTACAAATGGAGAAGTTTGGGCGAGACAGGCAGGGAGTTGTACTGACAACGATTTTACTAACATAAGTGTTTGCGAGAAATTATCTGTGACAGATGAATTGAGATTCGTGAAACGATGTACATTTCCAAACTTAAACTTTTTTAAAAAAGTTTTGTTCGAGGCGAAACATCCCTTGACCAAGTAATTTTTTTTGTTCCTGCTGATTGTCCACCCAGAATAGTTGCAATTAGACGAAAAGCAGTATATTATCGACCACAGCGTGTGCAAGTAAATACCTTCTGTCCACATAATAGGGGCATGCTTCATCACAAGATTTACGAGAGTTCCAAACAGCATAAAGGAAAGCAGGCACCGTTGTTTGAACTTTCAATAAAATTCAAGGACTTCTGAATTAAAACTGTAAATTTGGAATAAATAACTTTATGCTAGGTTGGAGAGACAAGGAGTTTACGCAATTTAAGATGGCAGTATATAAGATCAAACGTGTCAAATGTCACCGGAGTTCTGTTAAGCAGTTTTTAATTGCGATCTATTAGTTCATGCGCTAAAGTTTGTCGAATAAATGATTTTAGGGTCCGTTCGAAACTGTTTAAAATTCCTTGACCACAAATCTGCATCGATAAGTTCAAACATATTACGAAGGTTCTCAATGCATTGCAGCAATGCAGCATTTGAATATCGAAGAAAATTAATCTAAAATTATCTGGTGCACATTGAGCCTTTTTCTTAGCTATTCTAAGAAAAACTTCCAACCTGTTTTCAGTCTATTGATCTTCGAATATACTGACTGTTTTTTGTCAAGAAGAACAGTAATCATAGACACTTTAACTCCAAATAAATTTATCCTTCGAGTCAACTTTCAAACATAAGTCGAAAAGATAAATCAGCGCGTGCATATATTAAGCGATTTCTAGTTTCAACATGCTTAATATGGTGAAGCTGTTTGGCTGAGCGCGTCACTAAGTGCTGGCGCCAGCACATACGACTGATTAGATCCTTGGTTTCCCAGCAAACTTAATGTGGTAAAATCTGGTGTGGTGAAGTTTCATTTATGTACAACCCAGTGAATGGTCAGTGTCGCACTCAACGCTTTGGTTCGATCATGTGAGGAGTATGCTATTCATTGTAGTGCGACCGACAAGAAATTGATCACGGCTAATACAAATCCAATGAACAAGGAGGATTCGAATTGAATTTGAGTTGTGTATTTGTGTGAACGACTAAGACTGAAATGTGTAAATAGGAATAAAGTTATTATCCATTTAAATTTATTCTACCTATCCTTAAATTACATAGACCGTTAAAATACGTTTGATTCACGGTATATTGATATCAATACTGTACTAGAGATAGACAGTCAAATTTAATTCGCACCCGTGGCTACTAGATTCTGTTACATTTATATTGATGTACTGCACGAAAAACCGAAATGATATATCCACTGTTTCAAGGCTCACTGAACCTGATCTTACTGTCTCCACATGACGATTGCAAACAGCCTGAAACCGGTAGTGGTGTGTAAATGATGGGGATGTGAGCACCACAAATCTTAGGTTATGCATAAGCGCCTCGATTGCTTGATCAAGAATCACTTTGTGATTCAGTGTTTGAACATCGTGGTTCTTTGTGAGAACCCTATATAACAGTGGCATACAAATATAACTATGTTTACCGCTTTTCCACTGTCTCAAGGCTCACTGAACCTGATCTTACTGTCTCCAAATGACGATGGCAAAGAGCATAAAACCGGTAGTGGTGTGTAAGTGATGGGGATGTGCGCACCACAATATTTTAAATATATCCAAGTTAAAAAAATTAATCGTCGTCGTATCATGCAGCCGTCTGATTACCGCGTTTCTTGCGAGGTGGCCGGTCAGCATTCTGTTTTTTAGCTCATTGTTCATGACAGTTGAATTTCTGAGGACTTTGATTTTCAGGATCTGATCTATTATTGTTGTGTAAAAACATGGTCTACATATTTTTCGATCCTGGTTTTAATGCACATAATGAGGATAGCAGACCGTGGCAACATTGCTTCATATTGACTGGAGCCGTTAGGCGCTGCGCCGTAGGCTAGTGGAGCCATAGCCTTACTAACAAAAGCTTGAAGGCCTTATATTCATGCTTTTCTTACTTCATAAATTCTTGTATATTACCTCATATTCTGTATTTTACATCTTTCATTTTCGCCAAACTTCTTGCAAATTACTTTTTGTTACTCTAACTTTGATTAATTTAATATCCACAAAAATTGACGGCACAGACGTGCAGCACAGACGTAGAATTGGTTGTCAGTGGCTATATGAGATACGAGGGTCGTAGGAGTAATTTCAGAACTGGGAGATATGACATCCTTAAACCATAACTCGGTGTCATTAGTGATTGTATACTTGAATGCATAATAATAGAATTTGAGAATACAATAATATTGAAGACGTCGAAAGGCACATTCTGATTGCTGTTACACAATAAAGCTCAATGAGAGAGTAGGCATACGGGCGAATCAATTAACGACTGATGAAAATGCACGCAAATTTGGATATTTATTCAAAGCCTTTTTTCCTTTGCAAGATGAAAATTATTTGTTCAGTTGAATGGCATGGTTATCTGAATCCGCAATGATTCACTTGCTATGAAAGTTACGGTGATCCTGAACATCAGATAGCCATGTTCATAAATTATCATATTAAAAACCTATTATTTTCACAGCGAATGCTTCAATGAGAATAACTTGTAAATAGACATTCTATGACCGTGGTGTGTTGTACGATCACGAGTAGACAGAAGCTCAAATATCCAAATTCGATTAACGATTTTCAACATTGCAAGGCTTGATAGAAATAATATTCCTGTCTTTAACTGATGTAAAAATACAATCTTGGTTATAGTGCGTGAGTCCGGGTTTGTGAGAAACAATATACACTGATTAGTTTATCGGAATGCATCACGTAGAACATTGAGATTTATATTCAAATATTGAGAGACCGTTGATCTACCCTATTAGATATAACTTTCTGATCACTAAGCGCTTTTGAAAATTAAAATTTTTGTATACATGCTACACGTGGTGATGAACACACTTTGTGAACCGTTCACACGCTTGCTCAACAAATGACTCAGAACCACGGACAACTGCACACATTTCGCGACCTTACTAGAGCCGAGTGCACAAAGTTCACTAAATCAATATCTACAGAAGGTTCAGCTTACAGAACTACAGCTGCTTTTATGATGAAGTCAAATTTCACACGTTAATGCAAGTCTACCTGCAGATATCAAGATGGATACCGATAGTTTCATCTGCGTGCAATTTTTAGTTCAGAATAAACATGTCAGGTATTGGTCAAGACAATTGAGCATGACATATTTTGAGCAGCGTTTAAGTTATCATGTCTGGTTCAGGAGATTTTCTTACATTTTATTTTCGTAAATGCTGCACTACCACCGTCGGTGAAATCATTACTTCACTCCAAGTCGGCCATAAATATGAATGGTTTATTCCTGAATGGGCCAGTAAATGTGGGTGTGAAAACTCAAACATTAAACTCTGCTAATGTTCATCATTCTGTTTAACCAAAGGTAGCATTCAAGTCAAAAAATACATGTTTTAATAATGGTTATATCATCAACGAGTCTATATAAAATCTTTCGGTTGTGGTGCAGCTGTGAAATTAAATGCGTTTTGAAAGGTTGTTCATCATCTCGAATTCAGTTTATACCTGCGTATCACAGTCGAGTAATATGTGCCCATTTATTTATTTTTAAGTCCTCCTTCGTTGTTCAATTTCATTATTCCGATAAGTTTACATTAGACTAAATATTGAATGTTCGTCTAGCATAGATCTAACGTGCTGTATGAAAGATAGCCAAGGCTTATCCACATTATTATTCACAAGGTAATGTAAGAGATATGTTGAGTGTTATGTAGCTTTGAAATTCTTCTTTTTCCTTTATACTTTCGACTTTTATAAAATACTAATTTTTGTGACTTGAATTTGGTTTTGTTTATCATTTATTTATAATTTGAAACTCGAACCTTGCTTTTTGTAATTTTCTAATTGGAAATCTTTTGTTCACATATTTGGTGAAGCTTTTGTTTTAATTCATTGTTCATGCCATTGTCGTTCATTGTTGTTGAATTTGGTTGCCATTTTGGGCACTTGTAATTGGCTTGTGTTTTTACACCACTTTTGGGTGTCTTGTCTTTGACAGACATTTTGGACGGCAATTTTGGTAACTCCTTTCATTCTATTTATATCTCAGGTCGTCATTGTACTTGTTTGCAATTGATATAATTGATTCTGGAGTATTTGGACTTCAGTGTTAGCTGTACGTTCCTATACAGTTGAGGTTTGTATAATTGTTGTTGTTGTAATTGTTGCTAAGTACAGTACCGTATAACATCCAAATTGTTATTTTGAATTTGTCGAACTAAGAAACGGGTGGAATTCGCGTTGCTCACGTCACAGACGTTACAGTACGCAACTTGGTGTGTCGAAGCAGTACTCAATTTTTGAATTTCTCAATATTGAAATTGTTCGATTTGTACCGTATTTGTCCCAATCGGTGAAAAAACATTACTCAACTTGGAATTGCAACAATTCGAATTGATTTGTGCCGTGTTTTCTCAACCGGAGAAATTAACGTGGTCAACTAGGATCGTTTCAATTTGGATTCGCATAACAACTTGGCTTTTGACTGCTGTAGTATTTATCTCAATCGGAGAAAATACTTATTTCGTTTCGTTGCAATCGAAGCAGTATTGAACTTGGTTGACGCTCAACTTCGTCGTCAAAATCGGTGAACGAACCTAATCTATCATCAGAGTGAATCTGTGCGGACTGGAACATTGAAGCTTAATCCCTTTCACAAGATTTTAGTTGAACACTCGTTGGCGTTCATTTCTTTTGTCCCTTAATATTTTCATTATTGTAAAAGTAGGATGCCTGGACGTTCAGCAATATTAGTGTGTTAAGCGGTTCGGTCCCTAAAAGATGGCGCAGACGATTTCGAGTCTCCATCAGTTGGTAGACATGGACTCGACTGTAACTGTGCAGCTTCTAAACGGGTACTTGAATTGTAACAAGATTTAGCGATTGCTCATGCTACAATCTCTAACTTACCTCATGGTACCCGTCAAAAACGAACGTCAGGTCTACCTTGTATTGTGGCCCACTCAGTTTTTGATCAGTTGTTTGTAGATGCCCGACGATTGATTGGCCAATCAGAAGGCTTCGTGATTCGTGCTTCTTCAATGCATAAATGTCAGGTTGCCCTCAATCTATTGGAATGCCAGGCGGTTTTGAATGCAAGTGACACTTTGCGATATATTGTGCATATTTTACTGGCTGGGTTCGAGCAACAATAGGCTGATCTGAAGAGCTCTATATACTGCGAGCGATTAGAAATTTCGTTTCAGCAACTCACAGACTTTGTGTCACGTCGAGCTCGTATTGATTGGAGTCGATTTGGTCAGTTGTGCAAATGTTGCCTAAAAGATTCAATAGCAAATACCGTCAGCCTCGTTAATTCTCAAGAAATGGTTTCTGTTGGTGTAAAATTGAAGGATGTTCAAGTTTTTGTTGTCGGTTGCGCTCAGGAAGCTGAGTTACCTGACAGTAAATTAGCTCAGTCGGATTTCGTGACTGAATGTTCCGATACTAATTCAGATATGATGGAGAGCAAGCCTGGCTCACCTGACACCAATTCAGCCCGAATGAATAGTAAGCCTCGTTCACATGACACTGAATCAGCAAAAATGGGGGCGACAGATGGTAGCCATGACAATCCATATGATTCGAGTAAAGTGTTCCGTTGTGTACCTGATGAGCCATTTGTGTTTTGAACTCTTGATACACTAATAATATTTTGCACAGCTCGAGATGTCGCTGTTTGAGGATGAAATACACAAGGCTCGTTCGGGTGGGATTGCATGCATAAGCTACGTGTAGTGGACGGTGGCAGAACCGGAGGACGTGGTAAGTCTTTGTCTAGCAAACGTTTTCCCTATAAAAAGCCACAGGTGTACAGTAATGGTGATGCGACGTGGCATTTGTGTCTCGCCACTAAATAAATTCACTTGATTTATTCTGTTGCGCGTTTTGCTTTATGGTTTGAAGGTTGCGGACACATTAGCTAAGTTGATTACACATTTTGACTCCATGGAAGAATTTGGTTGGAGGTATAAAAGACATGTTAAGTGTTGTGTAGCTTTGAATTTCTTCTTCTTCATTTCTACTTTCGACTTTTATAAAATACTGGTTTTTGTGACTTGAATTTGGTTTCGTTTATCATTTATTTATAATTTGAAACTCGAACCTTGCTTTTTGTAATTTTCTAATTGGAAATCTTTTGTTCACATATTTGGTGAAGCTTTTGTTTTAATTCATTGTTCATGCCATTGTCGTTCATTGTTGTTGAATTTGGTTGCCATTTTGGGCACTTGTAATTGGCTTGTGTTTTTACACCACTTTTGGGTGTCTTGTCTTTGACAGACATTTTGGACGGCAATTTTGGTAACTCCTTTCATTCTATTTATATCTCAGGTCGTCATTGTACTTGTTTGCAATTGATATAATTGATTCTGGAGTATTTGGACTTCAGTGTTAGCTGTACAGTATACAGTTGAGGTTTGTATAATTGTTGTTGTTGTAATTGTTGCTAAGTACAGTACCGTATAACATCCGAATTGTTGTTTTGAATTTGCCGAACTAAGAAACGGGTGGAATTCGCGTTACTCACGGCACGGACGTTACAGGTACACAGTTGATCTCAACCTTTCCGCAAACGTGGTGTATAATGATGATACTGGCTGTATAACCGAGTAGATCATCCAATCCTATCACTAGACTACAAATTTCGCGAACTGTTAGATTACATCCTTTTGTATAATCATGTCTTCGGTTATACACGGCAACGAAATTTTCAACAGACTTCTTTTCTACACATAGTCTTAAGCTCCGAAGCCACAGCCGTTGAAGATGTTCAGTATCACCCTCCGATGGGTCGAAGCGACCACCTCATTCTGCTATTTCAATATGTGTGCAACTCCAGTAGAATTGTAAAGCAAACAAAACGAAATAGAAAAGTTGATTACATTGGCTTGATGGAAACAATGATAGTTTACGAGTAACATAATCTAAATTTCAGTGATCCGGACTCGCATTGCACAACCCTGACAGATTACATAATCAGCATGATACATTTCAATTCTGAATATGTCCTGAAACATAATAGCAAAGAACGACAATTCAGAATTCGCAGTAGGACTAGAAAATGGTTGACAAAGCGATTCAGAGGGTTCGACGTGGGCAAACTTCCGCGAATTGCGGAATCAAGTCACAAATCTCATCCGAGAAAACAAAAAATATCACCAGCTTTAGCTGTCGGTAAGAATGCAGCGAAATCCCAAACTGATTTATCGAACTGTTAACAACGCTACGAAGCTGGAACCCGGAGTATTCTCAATCATGACAGATAACGGACTAACTGATTCTATGCTGGAAACCACTATCGCTCTAGCCAGTTTTTATTCACGAGTTTTCACCCCAAAGGATGAATTACAACGGTCACAATTGTCAGCACCAATTGTGCCGGAGACTATGCGCGATGTATGCATCAGTTCGTAAATAGTGCAGCACCAACTACGTAAGTTAAATATAAACAAGTCCCCGGAAGATGACGGAATCACACCTGCAATCCTAAAGTTATGCGGCAGTCAATTGTGCGAACCACTTTGTGATTTATTCAATCACTTCCTGAGGGAGGCTGTTGTAACGAATGACTGGAAGATAGGAATCATAACACCCATCAACAAAGGTGGGACTCGTTCTGATCCAGCAAATAACCGGCCTGTTATACTCCTTCCAGTGATCTCAAAAGTTATGGAGCGAATTGTGTGCGGAAGAATTGTGAGTCAGCTCGAAGCCCAAAACTTGCTTTCCAGAGAGCAACATGGATTCAGGAAGTCTCGTTCTTGCTTGACTAACCTACTGGTGACATTGCATGACTGGACGCAGGCAGTGGATAATGGTTGTTGTGTGCATGCGTGTTTCTTAGACATATCAAAGGCGTTTGAATGCGTGGACCATTCTATATTCCTGAGCAAGCTGAACGATGTTGGTATTAATGGGTGCCTTCTTACCTGGTTGAGAAGTTAACTTCTTGATCGCAAGGCAACTGTACGTATCGATTGTGTGATGGCTGGGGAAATTGGTCCACATCAACGACCTTCCGAAACTTGTCACAGCCAAAATGGTTCTCTTTGCGGATGATGTTAAAATTTGGATGCGAATCAAGTCAAGCGTGGACTGTTTGCGCTTACAAAGCGATTTGGATGTATTGAACAGCTAGTTGGAGCGAAACAAACTTCCATTCAACTTCCGACAGTGTATAATGTTGCAAATAGGCAAAGATTTCCCATTCTCATACAACCCTGGATCAAAGCAACTTGAATGGATAACCAAAGAAAAAGACCTCGGTGTATGGATTAGTGGAAGTCTTAAGAATAGCATGCGATGCGAAGCAGTGTACAACCGAGCTATTCGCAAGCTAGGTATGCTTCGGCGGATTTCCTGCCTTTTTCCCGGTGAATCATTCCCCATGCTCATAAATACGTATATTGACCCGGTAATGCATTACTCAGTGCAAGCTTGGTCAACGTGGCTACAAAAGGACATCAAGCTGCTCGAGAGGATTTATCACAGAGCAACCAAAATGGTTGGCTGCCTCTGCAAACTACCATATGAGAATCGACTTGAACATCTTAATTTCGATACACTGCTCCACAGACGTGTTAGATTTGATCTAATCCTAACGTTCAAAATAATGAACTCAAAGGCGCACCCTCTGAGGCGTCTATTTCGCCTCCGGTCAAGCCATGTCACACGTACTCACCCATTGGCATTTGATATCCCACATTCCCACAGGAACTGGCGTCGGTTCTTCTATTCGGTGCGCTTTTTTTTCTTATGGAAGTCCCTACCGTCAGATGTTGTCCAATCATCTAGTTAAAGGATTTTCAGGAACAAATTGGATATATTTATGCGTAGTAATTCCACCCAACATCTCGTTTATATAACATGATCTTTTTCCAAACGAATAATTTTTTTTCATCATACAGCGACAATACATGACATTTTTGTAACTCCAAAACTGTCGATCTTCCTAATGACTCAATTTATTTTGTATATATATTTATTGTTCTTTTACGAATATCCTGTGGTGTTGTTCAGCTACGAGCTTTATTATACCATAAATTCTTGAATCTTGAATCTTGAAGTTTTAAATCCTCCGTTATCAAAATTTGAGTCTTGTGCAGTGTTGTCAAATAGCGCGACCCATCAAGATCTGAAACTGAGAGAGAACATAAGAAAACGTAATTGCATTGCCTGATGAGTCGGCTGGTATAGAAAATGGTATTGTTCTGCCCCTCGTATTTACTTTTACACGGGAAATGTAAACAAAATTACTTAAGGTTATAAAATAGTCAAAAACCTGTCCAATTCATAATGATACAATTTCACAATTGAATGTTTCGTACTTTTCAGACAAAGATCAATAATTTGCTAATATTTCTTAACTCGGCTAACTACTATGAATTTAAAATTATACATTGCATCAACTTCACTGTTCTTTTATATAAGAATTTTGCGTTATGAAAAACAGGCAGCTTTTATAGAGTGACGTTAATAAGAATAATCATGCGTAAATAAATAAATATTCTTAATTTGTTGTCTGCATGTATATCTCTTGTTTGCGAAGTGACTAAATTAAATGGAGAGGTCTGGGCTTCTTGGCTGCAAAGAGATATTGATCCATGTGATAAAGTGAATCAGAGAGCAACAAAGTTGACGATGGGTTTACTCAATGTTCCGTACAACGACAGATTACGACGTCTTGGTCTACGTGACTTTACCAAAACTTGGATACAGCGCGATCATTCGGTAATGTTCGTTTTCTTTTTTTCCATTTCAAACATAATAATTCGACCATACCACTGATCAAGTACGTAATCTTCAGGGATTTCAGTACATCCCCTTTATGATTTGGCTTAAGGGAGTGGAACTAAAAGATTGGACGTACGGCGTGATTACACTTATCTTTAAACGCAGTTGCCGATTTGCCACTGAAAATTATCGTCCTGTCAAACTATTGCCGGTTACTGATAAGGTTATGGAACGTATAGTCTCGAAAAGAATCATTGCACAATTTGTATTGTGTAGTTTGGTTTCGCCAGATTAGCATGTATTTCGATCTTATCAGTCTTGTGTAAGAATCTTATCATAGCGTTAGACGAATAGATAAAGGATTTCTATAGAAGTTCTTGAATTCACGACTGTGAATTAAACATTTTCAAAGCTATTGACAAATTCTTAAAAAAACTGATTCGTTTAGGAATATGTTAACCACTCCTCTAATGGTTATGCGACCAACTGTCGAGGCGTCATGCCCGAGTTAAAGTAAACGAATTCCTATCCTAACACATTTATCTAATTGCATTTAAATAACTGACGGTGCTTAATTTTTATTGTGGGTGTAAATTTCTACAACTTATCTTTTTCAGTTGGTTTGTCTGCTTGGTCTGCTAAAGGAAAAAGAAGACGTGATGAGCTAATGCCAACTAAAATATATTCTTCCTTTCCGGATCAATCTTGAATAAAATTAAGACCGATTTGAAAGCTAAAATTCGTGATTGAATGCATGCAAATTTGGATATTTATTTAAAGCCTGATTTTATTAGCATGTTGAAAATTATTTTCTTCAGTTGAATAACATGGTTAATCCGATGCCGCAAACATTCACTTGCTATGAAGTGGCGTTGATCCTAAACATCAGCTATCCTTGTTCATAAATTATCATAAAAAAACCTATTATATTCACCGTGAGTGCTTCAATGAGAATAATTTGTAAATATGAAAAAATAAGTTTGTAATGAATCTGTGAGAGTAGTTTATTGGTAACGTTTCGCTTCTGACAGAAGCTTCGTCAGACCAAGGTTGTCAGTGCGAACAGGGATCAAGCTTAAATTGCCTTCACCTGACCAATCATAAGCTGGTTAATAACTGCGGAGTCCACGGTGGGTTTTGCGCTCGTTAAGAAGGACAGGCGCGTTCAATATCAACTGACGCACCACCACCCTTACGTGCCGTATAATCCCTTAATTGTTTTAGTCTTGACAAGTGTGAATGACATCTGTCGACAGATTCGCGCGATTGCGTAATCGGTGCGCACACTAGTTGTTACGCACGCTAATGTTTATCCGCTGCAGGACCGGACGCCATACATGGAAAGACTTCAGGCTGAGGCGGTTGAGGTAACAAAGGCTGGTGAGAATGCTGTCAACAAGGTGGATGGGGCTGATATCACCCCAATCTGGCGTCCGGTCCTGCATCGGATAAACATTATTGTGCGCACCGATTACGCAATCGCGCTAATCTGTCAGCAGATGTCATTCTCACCTGCCAAGACTAAAACAATTAAGAGATAATACGGCACGTAGGGGTGGTGGTGCGTCAATTGATATTGAACGCGCCTGTCCTTCTTAGCGAGCGCAGAACCCACTATGGACTGTGCAATTCTTAACCAGCTTATGATTGGTCAGGTGAAGGCAATTTAAGCTTGATCCCTGTTCGTACTGACAACCTTGGTCTGACGAAGCTTCTGTGTCAGAAGCGAAACGTTACCAATAAACTACTCTCACAGATTCATTACAAACTTTATTTATTCATGATTATGATTCCCCGATCTGTCACAAACATTTTCCATTGCATTGTAAATATGCATTTATTAACAGTGGTGTGTTTTACGAACGCGATTAGACAGTAGCTTAGATATCCAACTTCGATTAACGATTTTCGCCATTTCAAGGCTCGATAGAAATAATCTTGCTGTCTTTGGCTGGTGACTGTAAAAATTCAATTTTGGTTATAGTGCGTGAGTCCGGGTTTGTGAGCAACAATATACACTGCCACATCATATTAGTTTATTGGAATTAATCACGAAGAAAATCGAGATTTATATTCAAATATTGAGAGACCGTTGATCTACCCTATTAGATATAACTTTCTGATCACTAAGCGCTTTGAAAATTAAAATTTTGTATACAGGCTACAAGTGGTGATGAACACACTTTGTGAACCGTTCACACGCTTGCTTAACAAATGACTCAGAACCACGGACAACTGCACACATTTCGCGACCTAACTAGAGCCGAGTGCACAAAGTTCACTAAATCAATATCTACAGAAGTTTCAGCTTACAAAACTACAGCTGCTTTTATGATGAAGTCAAATTTCACACGTTAATGCAAGTCTACCTTCAGATATCAAGATGGATACCGACATTTGAGTTAATTTGTTTGTAAAATTTTGCATTTTATTCGCTGAGCGTGTTAAGCATCAGGCTGAAATGGAAACTGAGAAGCACTGCTACAATTATAAAATCATTTTTAAATTTTCATTAAAATTCTAACGTTCAACAAGTTGCTCACTTAATGTTAAATTTAAATTGTTTTTAATGACGCTATTCAATTTGAATACAATAGGTTATTTCAGTAAATTGGAACGTTCCGCTTCTGACTTGTTCAAGTGCGAAAGTCATCAGAAGATGCAAGACGGATTTCCAAGCAGAGAATATGAGCAACTGCAAGCAGACATTTGCCACATGCTTAAAAACCTCGTCCTCAAGCTTCAAAAAGAAGACGTGATGAGCTAATGCCAACTAAAATATATTCTTCATTTCCGGATCAATCTTGAATAAAATTAAGACCGATTTGAAAGCTAAAATTCGTGATTGAATGCATGCAAATTTGGATATTTATTTAAAGCCTGATTTTATTAGCATGTTGAAAATTATTTTCTTCAGTTGAATAACATGGTTAATCCGATGCCGCAAACATTCACTTGCTATGAAGTGGCGTTGATCCTAAACATCAGCTATCCTTGTTGATAAATTATCATAAAAACCTATTATATTCACCGTGAGTGCTTCAATGAGAATAATTTGTAAATATGAAAAAAATGAGTTTGTAATGAATCTGTGAGAGTAGTTTATTGGTAACGTTTCGCTTCTGACAGAAGCTTCGTCAGACCAAGGTTGTCAGTGCGAACAGGGATCAAGCTTAAATTGCCTTTACCTGACCAATCATAAGCTGGTTAATAACTGCGGAGTCCACGGTGGGTTTTGCGCTCGTTAAGAAGGACAGGCGCGTTCAAAATCAACTGACGCATCACCACCTTTACGTGCCGTAAAATTCCTTAATTGTTTTAGTCTTGACAAGTGTGAATGACATCTGTCGACAGATTCGCGCGATTGCGTAATCGGTGCGCACACTAGTTGTTACGCACGCTAATGTTTATCCGCTGCAGGACCGGACGCCATACATGGAAAGACTTCAGGCTGAGACGGTTAAGATAACAAAGGCTGGTGAGAATTCTGTCAACAAGGTGGATGGGGCTGATATCACCCTAATCTGGCGTCCGATCCTGCATCGGATAAACATTATTGTGCGCACCGATTACGCAATCGCGCTAATCTGTCAGCAGATGTCATTCTCACCTGCCAAGACTAAAACAATTAAGAGATAATACGGCACGTAGGGGTGGTGCTGCGTCAATTGATATTGAACGCGCCTGTCCTTCTTAGCGAGCGCAGAACCCACTATGGACTGTGCAATTCTTAACCAGCTTATGTTTGGTCAGGTGAAGGCAATTTAAGCTTGATCCCTGTTCGTACTGACAACCTTGGTCTGACGAAGCTTCTGTGTCAGAAGCGAAACGTTACCAATAAACTACTCTCACAGATTCATTACAAACTTTATTTATTCATGATTATGATTCCTCGATCTGTCACAAACATTTTCCATTGCATTGTAAATATGCATTTATTAACAGTGGTGTGCTTTACGAACGCGATTAGACAGTAGCTTAGATATCCAACTTCGATTAACGATTTTCGCCATTTCAAGGCTCGATAGAAATAATCTTGCTGTCTTTGGCTGGTGACTGTAAAAATTCAATTTTGGTTATATTGCGTGAGTCCGGGTTTGTGAGCAACAATATACACTGCCACATCATATTAGTTTATTGGAATTAATCACGAAGAAAATCGAGATTTATATTCAAATATTGAGAGACCGTTGATCTACCCTATTAGATATAACTTTCTGATCACTAAGCGCTTATGAAAATTAAAATTTTGTATACAGGCTACAAGTGGTGATGAACACACTTTGTGAACCGTTCACACGCTTGCTTAACAAATGACTCAGAACCACGGACAACTGCACACATTTCGCGACCTAACTAGAGCTGAGTGCACGATGTTCACTAAATCAATATCTACAGAAGTTTCACTTTACAAAACTACAGCTGCTTTTATGATGAAGTCAAATTTCACACGTTAATGCAAGTCTACCTTCATATATCAAGATGGATACCGACCTTTGAGTTAATTTGTTTGTAAAATTTTGCATTTTATTCGCTGAGCCTGTTAAGCATCAGGCTGAAATGGAAACTAAGAAGCACTGCTACAATTATAAAATCATTTTTTAAATTTTCAATAAAATTCTGACGTTCAACAAGTTGCTCACTTAATGTTAAATTTAAATTGTTTATAATGACGCTATTCAAATTGAATACAATAGGTTATTCTAGTATAGGCTGCCACAGATCCACACTCCAAGATCCTTCTCCGATTCAGTCCATCTCAAAATAGTCTGCCCAAAGTTATTTTCGTACTGAAATGGTATACCAATATTGCAGTAACTTGCATTTTTAAAACCTGAACGGTTGTTCATTTCTAACTGACAATTCGTGTAGTGCATCTAAATCACTTTGACGATAACAATTATCACACCCTAGAAATTCGGTTTCGCTCTCGAAATGTTTCAAAGTTTCGAACTAGGAAGTGCTCTTGCTTAAACGCGATTGAGCATTTCGGGATTTTTGATCCTGAATCATACTTTCAAATTGAGAACAAACGGTATTTACTTGATCATGCCTTGTGATGGGAAGCTCTTTAGTTTGCATTGTTAAGAAGAACAATCACAGCAGAAGTTCTGTTAATTCCTAGTTTTTATTTTTTTCATAAAATTGCAGCAATCATTGCACACAACATTAAGCAGATCCGTTTATTTACAAAAAATTTAAATCATGTGAGGATGTTAGACTCGAGTAAACAAACAGCATGAACAAGATTCAATCATTTGTTGATTAATTTGAATCACATCATAGTTGCAAAAAACGGTTAAGTTGAACGACCATATCGCTTAATCAGACACCTCAAATATTATCGATAACCATAAGTTGGAAAGTTTGATTAATATGATGATTTGTACAGCAGCATTCATTTTACCTCGCTCAAAATCTTACTTATAAGACAACCACAAACTCTCGTGAAGAGTAAGATTGTGCGGACATAATGAAATGTACTAAATGGCACACCAGACACAAACTAAAACGGAAACCTTTTCCTGTGTCTATTGGAGTCGTTGGATGCCAAATAAATTGGAAACACTCTGTATTGCTGATATGAATGAAATACTTCAGTAAGCTCGTGATTTACAATATCATTTTAGTCTATAATGTCAGATTGATTTCGTTAAAAATGGAGACGTTTGAGTGAGACAAGCAGGGATTTGTTCTGACAACAGGTTCATTAACCTAAGTGTCTGCGAGAGATTATCTGTGACAGATAAATTAAGAATTGTGAAACCATGTACATTTCCAAACTTAAACGTTTTAACAAAGTTTTGCTGGAAACGACACATCCCTTGAGCAAGTTATTTGGTTTTGTTCCTGCTGATTGTCCACCCAGAATCGTTACTTTTAGACGAAAAGCAGTATATTATCGACCACATCGTGTGTAAGGTAATAACTTTTGTCCATCGAATAAGTACATGCTTCACCACTAGAGCAACCGGAGTTCCGAACAGCATGACGGAAATCAGGCACCCTTGCGTGATGTCTTAGTAAACTTCAAGGATTTCTCTAAGAAACGGTAAATTTGGAATAAATATCTTTTTGCCAGGTTGGGAAAACAAGGAGTTTACGCAATTTAAGATGGCAGTATATAAGACCAAACATGTCAAAATGTCACCGGAGTTCTATTAACCAGTTTGTAATTGCGATTGAGTACTTCAGCTGCTGAAGTTTGTCGAACAAATGATGTTGAGGTCCGTTTGGTGCTGTTTAAAATTTCTTCAACACAGCTGCATTGTTAATGTCAAACATATTACGAACGTTTTCAATGCATTGCAGCAATACAGCATTTCAATATCGGGGCATATTCATCTACAATTATCTGATGCGCATCGAGCCTTTTCTCAGCTATTGTAAGAAGAAAAAAATTCCATACTGTTTTCAGTCTATTGATCTTCCAATATACTGACTTTTTTGTCAAGAAGAGCAGTAATCACAGAAACTTTAGCTCCAAACAAATTTATCCTTTGAGTAAACTTTCAAACATAAGTCGAAAGGACGATTCAGCGCATGCATATTTTAAGCCATTTCGGGTTTCACAAGCTTAATATGATGAAGCTGTTTGCTTGAGCGCGGCACCAAAAGCTTGCGCGAACTCATACGACTGATTTGATCCTTGGTTTCCCAGCAAACTTAATGTGGTAAACTCTGGTATGGTAAAGTTTCATTTTTGTACAACCCGGTGAATGGTCAGTGTCACACTCAACGCTTTGATACGATCATGTGAGGAGTGTGCTATTTATTGGAGTGCGACTGACAAGAAATTGATCAAAGCTAATACAAATCCAATGAACACGGATGTTTCGAAGTTGATTTTAGTTGTCGATTTGTGTAAACAACTGAGACTGAAATGTGTAAATAGATATGAAAGCATCATCCATTTTAATTTATTCTACCCATCCTTAAATTACATAGACCATTTAAATACGCATGATTCGCGGGACGTTCTGTGTATAAACTTTGATATATGTATTGATATCAATACTGCACTAGAAATTTGCAGTCAAATTTTATTCGATCCCGTGGCTAGTAGATTCTGTTACATTTATTTTGATGTATTGCACGAAAAACCGAAATCAATACATCCAATTTAAAAAAATTGTAATCTCTTTTTCGTATCATACAGGAGTCTGATAACCGCGTTCCTTGCGAGGCGGCTGGTCAGCATTCTGTTTTTTAGCGCATTGTTTATAACAGTTGAATTTCTGAGAAATTTTAATGTTTAGGATCTGATCTATTAGTGTTGTGTGAAAACATATTCTACATATTTTTCGATCCTGGTTTTATTGCACCCAATGAGGATAGCAGACCTTGGCAACACTACTTCATATTGATTGGAGTCGTTAGGCGCTGCGCCGTAGGCTAATCGAGCCATAGCAATAATAACAACAGGTTGTAGGTCTACCTTTCATGCTTTTCTTACTTCATACGTTCTTGTATATTACCTCATATTCTGTACTGTGCATCTACCATTTTCGCCAAACTTCTTCCAAATTATTTTTGTTACTTTAACTTTGATTCAGTTAATATCCACAAGAATTGATTGCACAGACGTGTATCACTGACGACGAATTGGTTCTCAGTGGCTATCTGAGATACGAGGGGCGTATGACTAATTTCATAACTGGGAGATATTACATCCTTGAACCATAACACGGTGTAAATATTGATGTTATAATTAAATGCATTATAATCGAATTTGAGAATACAATAATATTGAAGACCTTGAAACGCACTTTTCGATTCTTGTTACATAATAACGCTCACTAATAGATTGTGCAAACGTCGCGAAACAATTCACGACTGCACATAGCTTTGATTGCACTAACGCATGCATCGGTCTGCATCATACTGCTGGACAGTGAACACTATAAAATAAACAGTTGCTTGTGATTCCTATCCACGTTGACCGTCGACCTGCTAGGATAAGGAAAAAAACAATAAAACCAGCAAATAACGGATATGTTTTATACGTATGAATTGATCGGATTTTTCATATTAATTTAATGTCATTCAATTAGGTATGGTGCGTCTACGAAACCCATTTGATCAATTTGCAGAAGAATGTATGTGACTTTATAGGGATAACAAAAGCAGAGTTTTAATACATTTATATCCTGACATTAATATAACTGACAGTGCTTTCATTTTAAACTGGGTGAGCTTTTCTACGAACTATCTTTTTCATTTAGTTTGTCAGTTTGCTGCGCTGAACGAAAAAGTAGAGGTGATGAGCCAATGCAATATAAAATCTATGCTTGTTTACGTATCAATCTTGAGTAAAAATATGGCTGATTTGAAAGCTAAAATTCGCGATGGAAATGCATGCAAATTTGGATATTCATTTAAAGCCTGTTTTTATTAGCATGATGAAAATTATTTGTTCAGTTGACTAACATGTGTAATCCGAATGCGCAAACATTCACTTGCTATGAATGTGGCGGTGGTCCTAAACATCAGCTATCGTTGTTCATAAATTATCATTCTAAAAACCAATTATATTCACCGTGATTGCTTCAAGGATAATAACTTATAAATCTGCATTCTATAACCGTGGTTTTTTTACGAACTCGATTAGACAGTAGCTTAAATATCCAACTTCGATTAACGATTTTCACCATTTCAAGGCTCAATAGAAATAATCTAGCTGACTTTGCCTGATGACTGTAAAAATACAATATTGGTAATAGTGCGTGAGTCCGCGTTTGTGATGAACAATATACACTGCCACATCATATTAGTTTATTGGAATTAATCATGAAGAAAATCGAGATTTATATTCAAATATTGAGAGACCGTTGATCTACTCTATTAGATAAAACTTTCTGATCACTAGGTGCTTTTGAAAATTAACATTTTGTATACAGGCTACAGGTGGTGATGAATACACTTTGTGAACCGTTCACACGCTTGCTTAACAAATGACTCAGAACCACGGACAACTGCACACGTTTCGCGACCTAACTAGAGCCGAGTGCACAAAGTTCACTAAATCAATATCTACAGAAGTTTCAGCTTACAAAACTACAGCTGCTTTTATGATGAAGTCAAATTTCACACGTTAATGCAAGTCTACCTTCAGATATCAAGATGGATAACGACATTTGAGTTAATTTGTTAGTAAAATTTTGCATTTTATTCGCTGAGCCTGTTAAGCATCAGGCTGAAATGGAAACTAAGGAGCTCTGCTACAATTATAAAATCATTTTTAAATTTTCATTAAAATTCTAACGTTCAACAAGTTGCTCACTTAATGTTAAATTTAAATTGTTTTTAATGACGCTATTCAATTTGAATACAATAGGTTACTTCAGTAAATTGGAACGTTCCGCTTCTGACTTGTTCAAGTGCGAAAGTCATCAGAAGATGCAAGACGGATTTCCAAGCAGAGAATATGGGCAACTGCAAGCAGACATTTGCCACATGCTTAAAAACCTCGTCCTCATGCTTCAAAAAGAAGACGTGATGAGCTAATGCCAACTAAAATATATTCTTCATTTCCGGATCAATCTTGAATAAAATTAAGACCGATTTGAAAGCTAAAATTCGTGATTGAATGCATGCAAATTTGGATATTTATTTAAAGCCTGATTTTATTAGCATGTTGAAAATTATTTTCTTCAGTTGAATAACATGGTTAATCCGATGCCGCAATCATTCACTTGCTTTGAAGTGGCGTTGATCCTAAACATCAGCTATCCTTGTTCATAAATTATCATAAAAAAACCTATTATATTCACCGTGAGTGCTTCAATGAGAATAATTTGTAAATATGAAAAAAATAAATTTGTAATGAATCTGTGAGAGTAGTTTATTGGTAACGTTTCGCTTCTGACAGAAGCTTCGTCAGACCAAGGTTGTCTGTGCGAACAGGGATCAAGCTTAAATTGCCTTTACCTGACCAATCATAAGCTGGTTAATAACTGCGGAGTCCACGGTGGGTTTTGCGCTCGTTAAGAAGGACAGGCGCGTTCAATATCAACTGACGCACCACCACCCTCACGTGCCGTATAATCCCTTAATTGTTTTAGTCTTGACAAGTGTGAATGACATCTGTCGACAGATTCGCGCGATTGCGTAATCGGTGCGCACACTAGTTGTTACGCACGTTAATGTTTATCCGCTGCAGGACCGGACGCCATACATGGAAAGACTTCACGCTGAGGCGGTTGAGATAACAAAGGCTGGTGAGAATGCTGTCAACAAGGTGGATGGGGCTGACATCACCCCAATCTGGCGTCCGGTCCTGCATCGGATAAACATTATTGTGCGCACCGATTACGCAATCGCGCTAATCTGTCAGCAGATGTCATTCTCACCTGCCAAGACTAAAACAATTAAGAGATAATACGGCACGTAGGGGTGGTGGTGCGTCAATTGATATTGAACGCGCCTGTCCTTCTTAGCGAGCGCAGAACCCACTATGGACTGTGCAATTCTTAACCAGCTTATGATTGGTCAAGTGAAGGCAATTTAAGCTTGATCCCTGTTCGTACTGACAACCTTGGTCTGACGGAGCTTCTGTGTCAGAAGCGTAACGTTACCAATAAACTACTCTCACAGATTCATTACAAACTTTATTTATTCATGATTATGATTCCTCGATCTGTCGCAAACATTTTCCATTGCATTGTAAATATGCATTTATTAACAGTGGTGTGCTTTACGAACGCGATTAGACAGTAGCTTAGATATCCAACTTCGATTAACGATTTTCGCCATTTCAAGGCTCGATAGAAATAATCTTGCTGTCTTTGGCTGGTGACTGTAAAAATTCAATTTTGGTTATATTGCGTGAGTCCGGGTTTGTGAGCAACAATATACACTACCACATCATATTAGTTTATTGGAATTAATCACGAAGAAAATCGAGATTTATATTCAAATATTGAGAGACCGTTGATCCACCCTATTAGATATAACTTTCTGATCACTAAGCGCTTTGGAAAATTAAAATTTTGTATACAGGCTACAAGTGGTGATGAACACACTTTGTGAACCGTTCACACGCTTGCTTAACAAATGACTCAGAACCACGGAAAACTGCACACATTTCGCGACCTAACTAGAGCAGAGTGCACAAAGTTCACTAGATCAATATGTACAGAAGTTTCACTTACAAAGCAACAGCTGCTTTTATGATGAAGTCAAATTTCACACGTTAATGCAAGTCTACCTTCAGATATCAACATGGATACCGACATTTGAGTTAATTTGTTTGTAAAATTTTGCATTTTATTCGCTGAGCCTGTAAAGCATCAGGCTGAAATGGAAACTGAGAAGCACTGCTACAATTATAAAATCATTTTTAAATTTTCATTTAAATTCTAACGTTCAACAAGTTGCTCACTTAATGTTAAATTTAAATTGTTTTTAATGACGCTATTCAATTTGAATACAATAGGTTATTTCAGTAAATTGGAACGTTCCGCTTCTGACTTGTTCAAGTGCGAAAGTCATCAGAAGATGCAAGACGGATTTCCAAGCAGAGAATATGAGCAACTGCAAGCAGACATTTGTCACATGCTTAAAAACCTCGTCCTCAAGCTTCAAAAAGAAGACGTGATGAGCTAATGCCAACTAAAATATATTCTTCATTTCCGGATCAATCTTGAATAAAATTAAGACCGATTTGAAAGCTAAAATTCGTGATTGAATGCATGCAAATTTGGATATTTATTTAAAGCCTGATTTTATTAGCATGTTGAAAATTATTTTCTTCAGTTGAATAACATGGTTAATCCGATGCCGCAAACATTCACTTGCTATGAAGTGGCGTTGATCCTAAACATCAGCTATCCTTGTTCATAAATTATCATAAAAAAACCTATTATATTCACCGTGAGTGCTTCAATGAGAATAATTTGTAAATATGAAAAAAAAAGTTTGTAATGAATCTGTGAGAGTAGTTTATTGGTACCGTTTCGCTTCTGACAGAAGCTTCGTCAGACCAAGGTTGTCAGTGCGAACAGGGATCAAGCTTAAATTGCCTCCACCTGACCAATCATAAGCTGGTTAATAACTGCGGAGTCCACGGTGGGTTTTGCGCTCGTTAAGAAGGACAGGCGCGTTCAATATCAACTGACGCACCACCACCCTTACGTGCCGTATAATCCCTTAATTGTTTTAGTCTTGACAAGTGTGAATGACATCTGTCGACAGATTCGCGCGATTGCGTAATCGGTGCGCACACTAGTTGTTACGCACGCTAATGTTTATCCGCTGCAGGACCGGACGCCATACATGGAAAGACTTCAGGCTGAGGCGGTTGAGATAACAAAGGCTGGTGAGAATGCTGTCAACAAGGTGGATGGGGCTGATATCACCCCAATCTGGCGTCCGGTCCTGCATCGGATAAACATTATTGTGCGCACCGATTACGCAATCGCGCTAATCTGTCAGCAGATTCATTCTCACCTGCCAAGACTAAAACAATTAAGAGATAATACGGCACGTAGGAGTGGTGGTGCGTCAATTGATATTGAACGCGCCTGTCCTTCTTAGCGAGCGCAGAACCCACTATGGACTGTGTAATTCTTAACCAGCTTATGATTGGTCAGGTGAAGGCAATTTAAGCTTGATCCCTGTTCGTACTGACAACCTTGGTCTGACGAAGCTTCTATGTCAGAAGGGAAACGTTACCAATAAACTACTCTCACAGATTCATTACAAACTTTATTTATTCATGATTATGATTCCCCGATCTGTCACAAACATTTTCCATTGCATTGTAAATATGCATTTATTAACAGTGGTGTGTTTTACGAGCGCGATTAGACAGTAGCTTAGATATCCAACTTCGATTAACGATTTTCGCCATTTCAAGGCTCGATAGAAATAATCTTGCTGTCTTTGGCTGGTGACTGTAAAAATTCAATTTTGGTTATATTGCGTGAGTCCGGGTTTGTGAGCAACAATATACACTGCCACATCATATTAGTTTATTGGAATTAATCACGAAGAAAATCGAGATTTATATTCAAATTGAGAGACCGTTGATCTACCCTATTAGATATAACTTTCTGATCACTAAGCGCTTTTGAAAATTAACATTTTGTATACAGGCTACAAGTAGTGATGAACACACTTTGTGAACCGTTCACACGCTTGCTTAACAAATGACTCAGAACCACGGACAACTGCACACGTTTCGCGACCTAACTAGAGCCGAGTGCACAAAGTTCACTAAATCAATATCTACAGAAGTTTCGGCTTACAAAACTACAGCTGCTTTTATGATGAAGTCAAATTTCACACGTTAATGCAAGTCTACCTTCAGATATCAAGATGGATACCGACATTTGAGTTAATTTGTTTGTAAAATTTTGCATTTTATTCGCTGAGCCTGTTGAGCATCAGGCTGAAATGGAAACTGAGAAGCACTGCTACAATTATAAAATCATTTTTAAATTTTCATTTAAATTCTAACGTTCAACAAGTTGCTCACTTAATGTTAAATTTAAATTGTTTTTATTGACGCTATTCAATTTGAATACAATAGGTTATTTCAGTAAATTGGAACGTTCCGCTTCTGACTTGTTCAAGTGCGAAAGTCATCAGAAGATGCAAGACGGATTTCCAAGCAGAGAATATGAGCAACTGCAAGCGGACATTTGCCACATGCTTAAAAACCTCGTCCTCAAGCTTCAAAAAGAAGACGTGATGAGCTAATGCCAACTAAAATATATTCTTCATTTCCGGATCAATCTTGAATAAAATTAAGACCGATTTGAAAGCTAAAATTCGTGATTGAATGCATGCAAATTTGGATATTTATTTAAAGCCTGATTTTATTAGCATGTTGAAAATTATTTTCTTCAGTTGAATAACATGGTTAATCCGATGCCGCAAACATTCACTTGCTATGAAGTGGCGTTGATCCTAAACATCAGCTATCCTTGTTGATAAATTATCATAAAAACCTATTATATTCACCGTGAGTGCTTCAATGAGAATAATTTGTAAATATGAAAAAAATGAGTTTGTAATGAATCTGTGAGAGTAGTTTATTGGTAACGTTTCGCTTCTGACAGAAGCTTCGTCAGACCAAGGTTGTCAGTGCGAACAGGGATCAAGCTTAAATTGCCTTCACCTGACCAAACATAAGCTGGTTAAGAATTGCACAGTCCATAGTGGGTTCTGCGCTCGCTAAGAAGGACAGGCGCGTTCAATATCAACTGACGCACCACCACCCTTACGTGCCGTATAATCCCTTAATTGTTTTAGTCTTGACAAGTGTGAATGACATCTGTCGACAGATTCGCGCGATTGCGTAATCGGTGCGCACACTAGTTGTTAAGCACGTTAATGTTTATCCGCTGCAGGACCGGACGCCATACATGGAAAGACTTCACGCTGAGGCGGTTGAGATAACAAAGGCTGGTGAGAATGCTGTCAACAAGGTGGATGGGGCTGATATCACCCCAATCTGGCGTCCGGTCCTGCATCGGATAAACATTATTGTGCGCACCGATTACGCAATCGCGCTAATCTGTCAGCAGATTCATTCTCACCTGCCAAGACTAAAACAATTAAGAGATAATACGGCACGTAGGAGTGGTGGTGCGTCAATTGATATTGAACGCGCCTGTCCTTCTTAGCGAGCGCAGAACCCACTATGGACTGTGTAATTCTTAACCAGCTTATGATTGGTCAGGTGAAGGCAATTTAAGCTTGATCCCTGTTCGTACTGACAACCTTGGTCTGACGAAGCTTCTATGTCAGAAGGGAAACGTTACCAATAAACTACTCTCACAGATTCATTACAAACTTTATTTATTCATGATTATGATTCCCCGATCTGTCACAAACATTTTCCATTGCATTGTAAATATGCATTTATTAACAGTGGTGTGTTTTACGAGCGCGATTAGACAGTAGCTTAGATATCCAACTTCGATTAACGATTTTCGCCATTTCAAGGCTCGATAGAAATAATCTTGCTGTCTTTGGCTGGTGACTGTAAAAATTCAATTATGGCTATATAGTGCGTGAGTCCGGGTTTGTGAGCAACAATATACACTGCCACATCATATTAGTTTATTGGAATTAATCACGAAGAAAATCGAGATTTATATTCAAATATTGAGAGACCGTTGATCTACCCTATTAGATATAACTTTCTGATCACTAAGCGCTTTTGAAAATTAACATTTTGTATACAGGCTACAAGTAGTGATGAACACACTTTGTGAACCGTTCACACGCTTGCTTAACAAATGACTCAGAACCACGGACAACTGCACACGTTTCGCGACCTAACTAGAGCCGAGTGCACAAAGTTCACTAAATCAATATCTACAGAAGTTTCAGCTTACAAAACTACAGCTGCTTTTATGATGAAGTCAAATTTCACACGTTAATGCAAGTCTACCTTCAGATATCAAGATGGATACCGACATTTGAGTTAATTTGTTTGTAAAATTTTGCATTTTATTCGCTGAGCCTGTTAAGCATCAGGCTGAAATGGAAACTGAGAAGCACTGCTACAATTATAAAATCATTTTTAAATTTTCATTTAAATTCTAACGTTCAACAAGTTGCTCACTTAATGTTAAATTTAAATTGTTTTTAATGACGCTATTCAATTTGAATACAATAGGTTATTTCAGTAAATTGGAACGTTCCGCTTCTGACTTGTTCAAGTGCGAAAGTCATCAGATGATGCAAGACGGATTTCCAAGCAGAGAATATGAGCAACTGCAAGCAGACATTTGCCACATGCTTAAAAACCTCGTCCTCATGCTTCAAAAAGAAGACGTGATGAGCTAATGCCAACTAAAATATATTCTTCATTTCCGGATCAATCTTGAATAAAATTAAGACCGATTTGAAAGCTAAAATTCGTGATTGAATGCATGCAAATTTGGATATTTATTTAAAGCCTGATTTTATTAGCATGTTGAAAATTATTTTCTTCAGTTGAATAACATGGTTAATCCGATGCCGCAAACATTCACTTGCTATGAAGTGGCGTTGATCCTAAACATCAGCTATCCTTGTTCATAAATTATCATAAAAAACCTATTATATTCACCGTGAGTGCTTCAATGAGAATAATTTTTAAATATGAAAAAAAAGTTTGTAATGAATCTGTGAGAGTAGTTTATTGGTAACGTTTCGCTTCTGACAGAAGCTTCGTCAGACCAAGGTTGTCAGTGCGAACAGGGATCAAGCTTAAATTGCCTTTACCTGACCAATCATAAGCTGGTTAATAACTGCGGAGTCCACGGTGGGTTTTGCGCTCGTTAAGAAGGACAGGCGCGTTCAAAATCAACTGACGCATCACCACCTTTACGTGCCGTAAAATTCCTTAATTGTTTTAGTCTTGACAAGTGTGAATGACATCTGTCGACAGATTCGCGCGATTGCGTAATCGGTGCGCACACTAGTTGTTACGCACGCTAATGTTTATCCGCTGCAGGACCGGACGCCATACATGGAAAGACTTCAGGCTGAGGCGGTTGAGGTAACAAAGGCTGGTGAGAATGCTGTCAACAAGGTGGATGGGGCTGATATCATCCCAATCTGGCGTCCGGTCCTGCATCGGATAAACATTATTGTGCGCACCGAATACGCAATTCGCGCTAATCTGTCAGTCATTCTCACCTGCCAAGACTAAAACAATTAAGAGATAATACGGAACGTAGGGGTGGTGGTGCGTCAATTGATATTGAACGCGCCTGTCCTTCTTAACGAGCGCAGAACCCACTATGGACTGTGCAATTCTTAACCAGCTTATGATTGGTCAGGTGAAGGCAATTTTAGCTTGATCCCTGTTCGTACTGACAACCTTGGTCTGACGAAGCTTCTGTGTCAGAAGCGAAACGTTACCAATAAACTACTCTCACAGATTCATTACAAACTTTATTTATTCATGATTATGATTCCTCGATCTGTCACAAACATTTTCCATTGCATTGTAAATATGCATTTATTAACAGTGGTGTGTTTTACGAACGCGATTAGACAGTAGCTTAGATATCCAACTTCGATTAACGATTTTCGCCATTTCAAGGCTCGATAGAAATAATCTTGCTGTCTTTGGCTGGTGACTGTAAAAATTCAATTATGGCTATATAGTGCGTGAGTCCGGGTTTGTGAGCAACAATATACACTGCCACATCATATTAGTTTATTGGAATTAATCACGAAGAAAATCGAGATTTATATTCAAATATTGAGAGACCGTTGATCTACCCTATTAGATATAACTTTCTGATCACTAAGCGCTTTTGAAAATTAAAATTTTGTATACAGGCTACACGTGGTGATGAACACACTTTGTGAACCGTTCACACGCTTGCTTAACAAATGACTCAGAACCACGGACAACTGCACACGTTTCGCGACCTAACTAGAGCCGAGTGCACAAAGTTCACTAAATCAATATCTACAGAAGTTTCAGCTTACAAAACTACAGCTGCTTTTATGATGAAGTCAAATTTCACACGTTAATGCAAGTCTACCTTCAGATATCAAGATGGATAACGACATTTGAGTTAATTTGTTAGTAAAATTTTGCATTTTATTCGCTGAGCCTGTTAAGCATCAGGCTGAAATGGAAACTAAGGAGCTCTGCTACAATTATAAAATCATTTTTAAATTTTCATTAAAATTCTAACGTTCAACAAGTTGCTCACTTAATGTTAAATTTAAATTGTTTTTAATGACGCTATTCAATTTGAATACAATAGGTTATTTCAGTAAATTGGAACGTTCCGCTTCTGACTTGTTCAAGTGCGAAAGTCATCAGAAGATGCAAGACGGATTTCCAAGCAGGGATTATGAGCAACTGCAAGCAGACATTTGCTACATGCTTAAAAATCTCGTCCTGATGCTTCAAAATCTTCGTTTGCGTGATGGAACTAGATGGAACGTTAAAATCTTTTCTTCATTTCCGTTCATCTTGAATAAAATTAAGTACGCGATTTGAAAAGCTTAAATTTCGTGATTGAATGCATGCAAATTTGGATATTTATTTAAAGCCTGATTTTATTAGCATGTTGAAATTATTTTCTTCCGTTAATACCATGGTTAATCCGATGCCGTCACACATCACGTTGCTATTAGTGGCGTTGATCCTAACAATCACTATCTTTGTGTTCATTCAATTTTTTATCATATCAGAAAAAACCTATTATATTCACCGTGAGTGCTTCAATGAAGAATAATTTGTAATATGAAAAAAAAGTTTGTATGATCTGTGAGAGTAGTTTATTGGTACGTTTTCCGCTTCTGACATAACTCGTTACAGACCAAGGTGTCATGCGAACCGGGTCAAGCGTAAATTGCCTCCCCCTGAACCAATCATAAAGCTGTTAATAACTGCGGAGTCCACGTTGCGTCTTGCGCTCGTTAAGAATGACAAGGCGCGTTCCAATTCTCAACTGACCGCACCACCAACCCTTACGTGCCGTATAATCCCTTAATTGTTTTAGTCTTGACAATTGTGAATGACATCTGTCGACAGATTCGCGCGATTGCGTAATCGGTGCGCACACTAGTTGTTACGCACGTTAATGTTTATCCGCTGCAGGACCGGACGCCATACATGGAAAGACTTCAGGCTGAGGCGGTTGAGATAACAAAGGCTGGTGAGAATGCGGTCAACAAGGTTGATATCACCCCAATCTGGCGTCCGGTCCTGCATCGGATAAACATTATTGTGCGCACCGATTACGCAATCGCGCTAATCTGTCAGCAGATGTCATTCTCACCTGCCAAGACTAAAACAATTAAGAGATAATACGGAACGTAGGGGTGGTGGTGCGTCAATTGATATTGAACGCGCCTGTCCTTCTTAACGAGCGCAGAACCCACTATGGACTGTGCAATTCTTAACCAGCTTATGATTGGTCAGGTGAAGGCAATTTTAGCTTGATCCCTGTTCGTACTGACAACCTTGGTCTGACGAAGCTTCTGTGTCAGAAGCGAAACGTTACCAATAAACTACTCTCACAGATTCATTACAAACTTTATTTATTCATGATTATGATTCCTCGATCTGTCACAAACATTTTCCATTGCATTGTAAATATGCATTTATTAACAGTGGTGTGCTTTACGAACGCGATTAGACAGTAGCTTAGATATCCAACTTCGATTAACGATTTTCGCCATTTCAAGGCTCGATAGAAATAATCTTGCTGTCTTTGGCTGGTGACTGTAAAAATTCAATTTCGGTTATAGTGCGTGAGTCCGGGTTTGTGAGCAACAATATACACTGCCACATCATATTAGTTTATTGGAATTAATCACGAAGAAAATCGAGATTTATATTCAAATATTGAGAGACCGTTGATCCACCCTATTAGATATAACTTTCTGATCACTAAGCGCTTTTGAAAATTAAAATTTTGTATACAGGCTACAAGTGGTGATGAACACACTTTGTGAACCGTTCACACGCTTGCTTAACAAATGACTCAGAACCACGGAAAACTGCACACATTTCGCGACCTAACTAGAGCAGAGTGCACAAAGTTCACTAAATCAATATCTACAGAAGTTTCACTTACAAAGCAACAGCTGCTTTTATGATGAAGTCAAATTTCACACGTTAATGCAAGTCTACCTTCAGATATCAAGATGGATACCGACATTTGAGTTAATTTGTTTGTAAAATTTTGCATTTTATTCGCTGAGCCTGTTGAGCATCAGGCTGAAATGGAAACTGAGAAGCACTGCTACAATTATAAAATCATTTTTAAATTTTCATTTAAATTCTAACGTTCAACAAGTTGCTCACTTAATGTTAAATTTAAATTGTTTTTATTGACGCTATTCAATTTGAATACAATAGGTTATTTCAGTAAATTGGAACGTTCCGCTTCTGACTTGTTCAAGTGCGAAAGTCATCAGAAGATGCAAGACGGATTTCCAAGCAGAGAATATGAGCAACTGCAAGCAGACATCTGCCACATGCTTAAAAACCTCGTCCTCAAGCTTCAAAAAGAAGACGTGATGAGCTAATGCCAACTAAAATATATTCTTCATTTACGGATCAATCTTGAATAAAATTAAGACCGATTTGAAAGCTAAAATTCGTGATTGAATGCATGCAAATTTGGATATTTATTTAAAGCCTGATTTTATTAGCATGTTGAAAATTATTTTCTTCAGTTGAATAACATGGTTAATCCGATGCCGCAAACATTCACTTGCTATGAAGTGGCGTTGATCCTAAACATCAGCTATCCTTGTTATCCTTGTTCATAAATTATCATAAAAAACCTATTATATTCACCGTGAGTGCTTCAATGAGAATAATTTTTAAATATGAAAAAAAAGTTTGTAATGAATCTGTGAGAGTAGTTTATTGGTAACGTTTCGCTTCTGACAGAAGCTTCGTCAGACCAAGGTTGTCAGTGCGAACAGGGATCAAGCTTAAATTGCCTCCACCTGACCAATCATAAGCTGGTTAATAACTGCGGAGTCCACGGTGGGATTTGCGCTCGTTAAGAAGGACAGGCGCGTTCAATATCAACTGACGCACCACCACCCTTACGTGCCGTATAATCCCTTAATTGTTTTAGTCTTGACAAGTGTGAATGACATCTGTCGACAGATTCGCGCGATTGCGTAATCGGTGCGCACACTAGTTGTTACGCACGCTAATGTTTATCCGCTGCAGGACCGGACGCCATACATGGAAAGACTTCAGGCTGAGGCGGTTGAGATAACAAAGGCTGGTGAGAATGCTGTCAACAAGGTGGATGGGGCTGATATCACCCCAATCTGGCGTCCGGTCCTGCATCGGATAAACATTATTGTGCGCACCGATTACGCAATCGCGCTAATCTGTCAGCAGATGTCATTCTCACCTGCCAAGACTAAAACAATTAAGAGATAATACGGAACGTAGGGGTGGTGGTGCGTCAATTGATATTGAACGCGCCTGTCCTTCTTAGCGAGCGCAGAACCCACTATGGACTGTGCAATTCTTAACCAGCTTATGATTGGTCAGGTGAAGGCAATTTAAGCTTGATCCCTGTTCGTACTGACAACCTTGGTCTGACGGAGCTTCTGTGTCAGAAGCGAAACGTTACCAATAAACTACTCTCACAGATTCATTACAAACTATATTAATTCATGATTATGATTCCCCGATCTGTCACAAACATTTTCCATTGCATTGTAAATATGCATTTATTAACAGTGGTGTGTTTTACGAACGCGATTAGACAGTAGCTAAGATATCCAACTTCGATTAACGATTTTCGCCATTTCAAGGCTCGATAGAAATAATCTTGCTCTCTTTGGCTGGTGACTGTAAAAATTCAATTATGGCTATAGTGCGTGAGTCCGGGTTTGTGAGCAACAATATACACTGCCACATCATATTAGTTTATTGGAATTAATCACGAAGAAAATCGAGATTTATATTCAAATATTGAGAGACCGTTGATCCACCCTATTAGATATAACTTTCTGATCACTAAGCGCTTTTGAAAATTAACATTTTGTATACAGGCTACAAGTGGTGATGAACACACTTTGTGAACCGTTCACACGCTTGACTCAGAACCACGGACAACTGCACACATTTCGCGACCTAACTAGAGCAGAGTGCACAAAGTTCACTAAATCAATATCTACAGAAGTTTCAGCTTACAAAACTACAGCTGCTTTTATGATGAAGTCAAATTTCACACGTTAATGCAAGTCTACCTTCAGATATCAAGATGGATACCGACATTTGAGTTAATTTGTTTGTAAAATTTTGCATTTTATTCGCTGAGCCTGTTAAGCATCAGGCTGAAATGGAAACTGAGAAGCACTGCTACAATTATAAAATCATTTTTAAATTTTCATTTAAATTCTAACGTTCAACAAGTTGCTCACTTAATGTTAAATTTAAATTGTTTTTAATGACGCTATTCAATTTGAATACAATAGGTTATTTCAGTAAATTGGAACGTTCCGCTTCTGACTTGTTCAAGTGCGAAAGTCATCAGAAGATGCAAGACGGATTTCCAAGCAGAGAATATGAGCAACTGCAAGCAGACATTTGCCACATGCTTTAAAGCCTCGTCCTGATGCTTCAAAATCTTCGATTGCGTGATGGAACTAGATGGAACGTTGAAATCTTTCGTCTGAGTAAAACTTATGGATAGAGCGACTGTTTTACGATACACCTCCACTCGTTGTACATAGTTTTGCATGCAAATTGCAGGTTAATTTTAGTCGATTACCCTGTTAAGCATTACACTGAAATGGAGTCCGAGTCACTTTTCTATAAAATTGAAATAATTTCATCTTTTGATCGAATTCCTTGTTTTTTATATATGGATTTCTAAAAATATCGTTTAACAAGGTGCTCATTTCATGTTGAAATTATATTAGTCTGTATTATGGGATTTATTTGGAATACTTTTGATTATAACAGTTCATTGTTGACTTTCCTTTTCTGACTGACAAATTGACAACACGTACAACCTCAAACGTTTTAGCAATTTTGTGATCTAAGATCCATTTTTACGAAAGCCCTATTTTGGCAACAAACGAATGTCCATTTTTGTTAAGATGTTGCACTATGTGAACTGAAGTTCTCGTCTACTCGCTACTTTATAAGTAGCTGAAGGGACTAAACTAAGCCTCAACTGATCCAACGGCGTATTGCAGCGAGGGTTATTACAACCCCAGGATAGTTCAAAGTAGAATACCATTCCGAAACGCTAAAATCTCACCGGAAGCACAGGACCGGTTTCGAGGTTTTTGCCTCTCATCAGCTATGCGTATCCGCTGGACTCTTCGCGTTTCGAACTAGTATTTGTGTAGACGGATGGCGCAATGAGAACTGAAATTCTCGTCTACTCGCTATTTTATAAGTAGCTGAAGGGACTAAACTAAGCCCTAACTGATCCAACGGCTTATTGCCGCAAGGGTTATTACAACCCCAGGATAGTTTAGAGTAGAATACCATTACGAAACGCTTAAATTTCACCGGAAGCACAGGACCGGTTTCGAGGTTTTTGCCTCTCATCAGCTATGCGTATCCGCTGGACTCTTCGCATTTCGAACTAGTATTTGTGTAGACGGATGGCGCAATGTGAACTGAAGTTCTCGTCTACTCGCTACTTTATAAGTAGCTGAAGGGACTAAACTAAGCCCCAACTGATCCAACGGCGTATTGCCGCGAGGGTTATTACAACCCCAGGATAGTTCAAAGTACTATTTCTGAAATTTGTATTCACTTAAAATAATTTGATGTCGAAGATTCCAATGTACCCGGCATGCAAATTTTGAGATCAGAATAAACATGTCAGATATTTTATCCAGACAATTGCGCATGACATGATTTGAGCACCATTTGAGTTATCATGTCTGCTCCAGAAGATTTATTTGCATTAACTTTTCTTAAAGGCTGGACCACCACCATCGGTGAAATTATTATTTCACTCAAAGTCGGCCATGAATCTGAATGTTTGATTCCATAATGGGCCAATAAATGTGGGCCTGAAAACTCAATAATTACACTCTGCTAATGATCATTGTTCTGTTTAACGGATTCAGTGAAACCAAAGGTAGTTTTTAAAACAAAAACATTGTTTTATTAATGGTTCTATCATCAACGAGTCTATATAAAATCTCACATCTCTGGTGCATTTGTGAAATTAAATGCGTTTGAAAAGGTTGTTTATCATCTCGAATTCAGTTTATTATCGCGTTTCCCAGTCGATTATCATTATCTCTCTGTTTTCAGTGAAACGAATAAGCATCTCGCATGTATATCTTTTGTTGGCAGAGAGACTAGGAGGGATGGTGATTGATGTGCTCCTTGGCTGTGAAACGATATTGCTCTATTTGATCAAATCTATCATTGAGCAACAAACATGGAGATGGGTCTTCGCAATGTTCCGTACACCGATGGAATGCAACGCGTTGGTCCATGAGACTTTACACAAAAGAGGAGACGCGATATTTTTCTGATCTATAAAAGGATCTCTACTGAAGGACATCCACTAAAACAGTTTCTTGATGTGTGTGTTTCAAAAATTACACGTGGACATACCTTATCCTTGTGCGCCTAAAGTTCCCGTATTGATTGTCGGCTCCATGTTTGTCCGTACTTGCTATATTTCTTTTCAATTCCCTACCCTGACATGTGGTGGACCCTCCCCGTCTCCTGTTTAAAAGGAAAGTGGACATATACAGGAAAAAGGACATCATTCTGAAACTGAAGATTGACGAGTACTCGTAGATCGTTTCTAAAAATCTGAACATGAACCTCGTTTTTGTTGTCCCCAGCAGAAATTCTACTTCTCCGCAGCATTTTCGTTTTAAGCAACACAGTGACTTCAATTTTGCGACATTATAAGGTTGATTCTCTTTTGTCTAAAACGCCACCTTAAGTTACTATACTAATTCATGAACGCAAAAGCAAATGTCAAAACATGTATTTTTGCCGTGCAGAATGCTGCAAATTTCACTGAGACCGCGTGGGAAACCGCAAATTTTCTCGCAATTTATTACTGCAGTGTTCGTGCCAATGGTTGTGGTGAAACGTTGTGATTATTCAACTGACTAAGGAATATAAACATTTGGCGAAATTTTGATAAATGCAGAGATCGTCACAAGTCAATTGCTCTAACTAACGGTAAACAAATTCCCAGGTGCGGATTGTATCATATCGAATGTGTTCAAATTCTCTCATCCTTAGCGTTGTGAACTGCTTTCCAGCCTATTTAACTATTATTTGCTCAAGGAAGTGTTATAAGACGTATTTGAAGTCCGTTGTGATTACAGCTACCTTCAAAGGCGGCTGCCGATCTTTCGCTACATATTATCGTCCCGTCGCACTGTTATTAGTTAGGTGTAGTCTCGGGAATAATGGTTGCACAAATTGGATTTCGTAATTTCGTTTCGACAGTGCAGCTTGGACTTCGATATCATTGATCTGGTTTAATGAATCTTCTCATAACTTCAGATTTCTGAACGAAGGGTTGGTAAGATTTCTGCTACTTAAAAATTTTTAAAATTTTTTAACATAGTCAATAACCATTTGCTTTTGCAAAAACTGATACGATTAGGAATATGCTAACCAGTTCTCTAATCAATGTTTAACTACCTGCCAGATTGCCTCGCCCACCAGCGGAATCCCAACAAGCATCCTTTCTAGGCCCGCTCTTCTTTCTACAGAGCAAAAGAGATTTAACCCCGTTAATATTAAATACAATGGTCCTGTTCGGTAATAATATAAAAATTTCGACGCCAATCAGTTTTGCAGATGATGTTGAGTAACTGCAGATGGATTTGGACAACGTGTCGAATTGGGCGGCCGCGAATGATATGACATTATACATAAGAAAAAAGTAAGATTTTTGTATTCTTTGAATTGCAAAAGCGAGTATTTCGTAAAAGGTTAGATAATACAACTAGACAATTAAAAAGTTCAAAACATAAGGTTGATAATCAAACTACAGCACATTTTCATCAATTTTGTAAATGGTAATTAAAAAAGAATTGAAAGATATATGAATTCAACGCAATTGTTTGTGTTTAAGTTAGTTAACAAGAAAAAATCTCACAAACGATTATAAAAAATTGTAAAAACTATTCATAGTCCTTGTCTCGATATTTATCGTGAAGACTAAGTCGAACCATAATATTATGTTGGTCGTTCGTTTGCAAGGATTTCATCATGAGCAGAGCATTCCACGTTGAGTCATCCAAACCGTAGAACGTGGCTGCATGAACCGTGAGGCTCCTGAAAACCAGTCGCGATTCGAGGTCAATAATTTTCACGAAATAATCAAGATTACTGTCTTCCAAACCGAAAGAACCCAGAACATGTAATTGAAATATGTATAAACTGTGAACATATAATATACGTATAGGCAAAATCAAATCAAATAATTATCAAGTAATTTAAAATATATCAATTAGAATTTACGCTCAATGGGAAAAGGATAGGTTTTATATGAAAAAGTACAATATTTGTGCCACATAAGACGCTTTTCATTTTTAATAATACGGAAATTACAACTAATAAAAAATACCTAAATATATTAATTATATCTAATTTTAGAATGTCCCGTTGAATGAGTATTGAAACGAGTAAATTTCAATTATAGCGATATATGAAATAAAAAGATTATATGCATTTCCATTAAACAAATTCCACGACCGGCTTTGTGCTGTTTGCATTAATTAGCTAGGAACAGGAACATCAACATCCTCATGTGCTATAAATAGTGAAGGAATGTGAAAAGCGTTGCGCTTGAGCGCCACAGTTAAATCAGTTTGGTACAATTAACCTGTTCAATCAAATGTGCTTAAACACATACAGATAGTGTTCCAAATTGCTCATTTGTATACAATATATATATATATATATATAAATATATATATATAGATATATATATATATATTATATCTATATATATATATAATGTTGGTCTCCTACGGTCGATGTCGACCATGGATGTACATACAAACGCGTTGAATGTTCAAGTTTGCAGCTTTTTGAGTGACTAAACAGTCCGATTCGGGAGGAACAATCTCTCCCGCAGCGCTGGCAACGATAGTCAGAACTCGGTTGTATTGCGTCAGTTGCACGTCGGCGGCGTGATCTGCGTTAAGCCACCAAGAGCTGTATCTGCTCCTCCCCAGCATGCAGACGACGCTTTATGCAGTGCCTCCAATGTGAGCGGTCAAGAGCAAGTTCTTCCCAACTCGCCGGGTCAATGCAAGAGCTTTCATATCTCTTTTGCAAACGTCTTTGTACCGCAAGTGCGGTCTGGCCAATGGTCGACTTCCTAGTTGCAATTTCACCATAGAATAGATCTTTCGGAATACGATCATTTACCATTCTATAGACATGACCAAGCCAGCGCAGGCGGCGCTGTCGCAATAGAGTGAACATGCTCTGTAGACCAGCTTTTGAAAGCACTTCAGCATTAGACACTCTATTCATCCACGATATGTTCAAGATACGACGGATGCTTCGTAGATGGAGAGCATTCAGCTTCCGTTCGTGTCTTGCGTGGGTGGTCCAGGTTTCACTGCCGTGCAGTAAAGCATTTAGTACGCACGCGCTGTACACCATCATCTTCGTCTTCACAGTCAGCTTGCGGTTACCCCAAACACGAGAGTTCAAATGGGACAGAATGGCAGCTGATCTGCCATTCCGCTTATTAATCTCCGTGTCTAGCGAGAGGTTATCCGCAACGGTTGAACCAAGGTATGTGAAATGATGTACTGATTCAAACTGATAGTTTCCAACAGTTATGATGGGAGGCGATACAGTCCCTTGGCCGATGACTTTGGTCTTGCTCATGCTGATTGTTGGACCGAATTCTTTGCATGCCGACGAAAAACAGTCCATTAGAGACTGAAGGTGCTCTTGGGAGTGAGCAATAAAGGCTGCATCGTCGGCAAACAGCAGGTCACGGATTAGCACATTTCGTGCCTTGGTTTGTGCTCTCAACCGGTTTAGGTTGAAAAGCTTGCCATCACTTTACGTGCGTAGTTAAATACCTTCTGTTCTCGTCCTGAAAGGGTGCTTCAGAAGCAGAGCAAAGAAAATGCCAAACAGCGAGGGAGCAGAAACATACCCTTGTTTGACGCTTTCGGCAAATTTCAATGGCTTCTGAGCTGAAACCGCTAAAATAGACTGAGCGCTTCATGCCTGAGTGGAACGAACTAACGAGCTTTAGCAGTCTTGGGGGGCAGCCTATCGAATCAATCATTTTGAAAAGACCCTCCCTGCTGACGTAGTCGAATGCTTTCGTTAAATCAATGAAAACAGCGTATAATGGCATATGCTGTTCCCGACAATTTTCTTGAAGTTGTCTCAGGGAAAGGATCATGTCAACGGCTGATCTTCCCTTGCGGAATCCACATTGATATTCGGAGTAAATTCTATCAGCTAAAACTTGCAGCCGGATCTGTAAGACTTTAGCAAACAATTTGCCTAGAACATTCAGAAGGGAGATTCCTCTGTAATTGTTACAGTCGCCTCTATTTCCTTTATTCTCGAATAGCGTGATGATCTTTGTGTGTCGCATCTCTTGTGGGACACACTCCTCCTACCAACACTGAAGAAGCAAATGGTGAAGCGGTTGTAATAATGCTGCTCTCCCGCATTTGATGAGCTCAGGTGGAATTTCGTCGTCACCAGGGGCCTTCCCATTCGCTCATCAAGAGTAGGGGGAGTATCTAGATATTCAATAGTCGGCAACCGCTCGACATTTTTAAATACATGTGGTAAAACCGTACTGTCCCTAGAGTAGAGAGAGGAAAAGTGCTCTACCAATCTTTCCATCTGCTGACTTTTGTCCACAATCGGGTCACCAGATACAGACTTAATGGGAGCCGTTTTCAGTTTGTTTGGACCAATGGCTCTCTTGATTCCATCATACATGCCGTGAAAATTTCCAGTATCCGCATCTTTTAAATACTAAGGATAATTTCTGTCCAGTAGTCGTTTGCACAACGCCTTGCAGTCTGTTGGACCTTAAAAGTCGTAAGTTTTCATCTGTTGGCATAACTTTGAACCTCAAGAATGCTGACCCTTTCTCATCCAACACAGCAGTCATCTCAGAAGCTTTTGCTTCGAACTAGTCGCTCTTTCTAGCTTGCTTCGGACCGAAAGTGAAAAGTGCGACTCGGCATATGCAGCTTTTTATCGATTCCCAGTTTTCTGAAGTAAATTCACGTGGGGTTGTCTTGCTGAACTCGACTGTGAGGGCTTTTGCACATCGCGCAGCTAGATTAGGTTCGCACATGCGAGAGACGTCAATCCTAGGCTTACCAGACAATTTGGTGCGGTGAAATCTTGTGTTGGAAAGCTTCAGTTTTGCACAGACCAGTGAATGATCAGTGTCACAGTCTGCGCTTTGATATGATCTGGTGAGAATTACGCTTCCTATATTAGTGCGGATTACAAAATTAGGATCAAGCTGGTGCCAGTGCTGAGAGCGAGGATGTTTCTAAGAGACCTTATGCTGCGGTTTTGTTTGAAAGAAAGTGTTACTAACACAGAGACTGAACTGTGTGCATAATTCTAAGAGGCGTAGTCCATTTTCATTGGTTTTACCTACACCGAATCTACGGGACAGTTTTGCCAAGATTCGTAATCTGCACCAACTCTAGCATTGAAATCACCCAATACCACTACACAGTTTCTTTGCGGCACGTTTTTCAGGACTGTTGCGTGGTTGTTATTAAAAGCGTCTTTTTCAGCAGTCGTCGCAGAGAGCGTCGGCACATTACCGTTTGCCAACGTAATGGTAACAGTAGTGCTACTCAGATTTAGAGTCCAAATCTGTTTGCTCCCGCTGCTGCTCGGTTTTGTTGCTGTTAGAAGGTCGTTTTGAACGGCAAACCCAACTCCATGCAGTCGAGGCTCATCAGAACCCCTCCCTTTCCAAAAAAGTGTAATCTCTTTCTGTTAGCTTAGCAATGTCTGGTAATCGCGTCGCTTGTAGGGTTGCCACGTCGACATTTAGTCTCTTTAAATCATTGTTAATCACAGCAGATTTTCTAACGCCTCTGATATTCGAGACGTCGTCATGAAATCCTGGAAGCATGGACCGGACGTTCCAGGTTCCCAGTTTCAGAAATGACATTTGTTTTTTAGTAGTTGGTTTCGCTGGTGCGGAAATAACAGTCTGCTTGTCAGTCCATTCCTAATCCCCATGCACTTAATGAGGATAGCAGACCGTGGCAAGACGGCACCATATTGGCTGGGGGTTGCCCAGCTTGAGACGGGCGGTAGCCGTCTAATGAGACCTGGAAGTCTCTTCCACCGTCGGAAGCAGCCCCAGGCGCTGAGCTCTACGCCAATCGAGCCATAGCTCTCAACCGGTATCGGCTGCTTCCCGTTTTATTATCCGCAGAAGCGGAATGGAGTGTCCTCTCCATTGGTGCGTTGTGATGTACGCCCGGGCAGTTCAAATTGGAGAACTAGCTGTTGCCCATGTAGCAAGTACTCCCTTTCCTCCGCACCACCGGAACCAAAGGAACAGATAGGCTGATACGTTTGGACAACGATGCCGTCGCAGAAGTTGGCAGGGCAAAGTTGTAAAAAATTTCGGACTGTCGAAATAATATACTCCAATCATTTTAAATATTGATTTTGTTTCCAGAAAAGTGTTGCGTGTAATATTGGATATATTATGCTATCGTTTTAGTTAACCCTTTCAGGACGGATGTAACCTTTTGGTTACATGAACTTCGCAAGTCATTTTAACCTAATTCTAACTAAATTTTCTGAATTTTTTTTGCACGGCGGCATACAGAATTTTGTCAACTGCAGGATGGTTTACTTCTTTGTTCGCAATCATCATTGACTTGTCCACAGTGAAAGAGAGAGTATGTGCTGGTACGGGTTTCGAACGTATCCTCACAATTCGCAGTTTTGTGAGCCGAATAAAAATCGTGTGAAAGTCTCAGTTATTATAAATTTTGTTCCAGTATAAACTTAGTCATGCCTACAAAGACATTATGTAAAAAAAATTGGAATAAATCAGAAAATCTTCGAAATGCATTGCGTTTAAATAGATGTAACCTTTATGTTACATCCGGCAGAAGTCACCAAAATCGTACAGGCCTGTTGGAAGTGTCTCACGACCGTGTAGCGCTCATTGTTTCCATGGCAGATCGCACGATCGATAACTGCGGACACTTACTCATACGCCCACGACCCAGATCTCCTCTGGCATCCATGGTGACCTAACTGGTATAATCAAAGTTCCTAGTTATCGAACTTACTGGAAAAAAGGCTTAAGCCTCAAAGCAGTTTCGAGTAATATGAGTCGAGACAGATATGAGGAGATAAAGCGCTATCTTCACTTTAATGATAACATTTTGCAGAAGGAAGATGGCAACAAAGATGAAAAACTATTCAAAATTCGACCAATTATGGATTCCATCAAATCGAACTGTCAGAAACTTCCACAAGAAGAACATCAAGCTGTGGATGAATAAATCATTACTACCAAAGCGCATATATCCTTAAAACAATACAATCCAAGAAAGCCACACAAATGGGGGTATAAAGTCATATCTAGAGCAGGATCGAGTGGCCTTATTTATGACTTCGAGATTTATACGGGGAAGGATCGGAAGAAGAATGATGTCGAAGTTGGAATGTCATCAACCTACGCACTTCGGCTTGCTGAAGGTATACCCAAGCACAAGAACTACTAGTTATTTTATGATAACTGGTTCTCTTCATTGGGCTTATCAAGGAAGCTACGGGAATCTGGTATTCTCAATGTGTCTACCGTCAGGGTGAACAGGCTGAAAAGATGTATACTGAAGAATGATAAACTGCTACAAAAAGATGGGAGAGGAAGTTACGACTTCAGATTTGAAATCAATAGTAATATAATAGCTGCGAAGTGGTTTGACAACAAACCAATTCACCTACTTTCTTCATATGCGGGAATAGAACCGGCTAATACAGTGATGAGATGGGAACGAAAACAGAAGTCATATGTAGAAGTTGGTAGACCTTTCGTTGTAAAAGAATATAACAAATTCATGGGGGGAGTCGATTTGTGCAATATGTTGATCGAACATTATCGTACCGATTTCAAGTCGAAGAAATGGTACATGAGGATTTTTTCTGTGTCAAAAATGCGATGTAGCTCTGTGTCTGACCTACGACAAAACATGTTATAGAGGCTATCACACAAAAGTACAATGCAGTGCCATAAGGAAATGACGTCTGAAAACTGATGACTTCTGCCGGATGTAACCAATTGGTTACATTTTGTTATTTTCTCAATTATGTGAATATCACACTTTTTATATTATTTGTGTTATTTCACCCCTGGGCAACTCGTTTCCGAAGAAAAAATATTTTATTTCGGGTTAGAAAATTATTCAGGCATGAAAGGGTTAATTTTACGAGAGAAAGCACATTTATTATGCAAGTTTCATTCTCACAAACTTCGTTGCAAACTTTTGAATGGAAGTCCTTTTCTGTAACCGCGATTCCAGTTTCGTAGTGAAAACGCAAATCTAGAAATATCAAAAATGTGGTTTCAGTTCATTGAATTCATTTTGTAATAATTTTTAACATTTCACCAACAAGCGCACTGTATGTAACTGGTTTCATTAGCGATTCATTCCAAGAGGATACATACATTCGCTTTTCATAATAACCTTGATCACAAATTGAGCTGGTTCCGTTCTTTTCTATCTGACCGCACCTTTTCGGTTCACGTTAATGGTGTTACCTCAACTAATCAGCCGATTACAAGTGGCGTAATTCAAGGCAGCGTTCTAGGTCCACTTCTTTTTCTTATCTATGTTAATGATCTACAAAATGTTGTAGATCACTCCAAGCTATTTATCTTCGCGGATGACATAAAAGTCGTCATAACATCTCCTCCTGGTTAAGTGTCACAGGCTCTGATATCCCTTAACCGTGATCTTGCCTCTCTATCTAGCTGGGGCTCACAGTGAGGATTAGAATTTTCTGCTTCTAAGACACAATATATGGGATTACGTTGTTCAATCCCTTCTAACACACTCACGATAAATGGCTCAACCATCACACCTTCTGCAGAAATTAGGGACCTTGGATTTAGATACTCCTCTTCTCTCAATTTTAATGAACAAGCTAGACACCTCATTGCGAGAGCGAGACAAAACTTTAGCCTAATTAACCATAAATTCCTCTTAGGCGAGAGTAAAATAGCATTGTATAAGATGAAGGTCCTACCAATTCTCGATTATTGTAATATCATCTATTCTCACATGGGTAGGCGTGATTGTTTTCTCTTAGAGAGACTTCAACGTACATTCAGCAAAATAACTTTGGGCTATTCAAACCCCTTGCCTTATCTTGAAAGGTGTAATTTGCTGAATGTCGAACCACTATGGCTACGCAGAATTCGTCTGAATCTGCTTCTTTTCTTTCGAATCATTACCCAGCAACGAATTAAGCTCCAGTCTGGCATGCGCTTTCACGATTATATCCGATATGATCTGCGCAATCGAACAAGGCTGTTGAATATTCCTATGTCTCGCACTAAAGTTAAACGTAACTTCTTCTTAATTAGATATGCGCAACTTTGGAACTCCCTTCCTCTTCATTTCCGTATGTGCACATCTACAGGAAAATTTAAAACTCTTGTAGAAACCCTTACTGTTCACTCACTATCTCAAATCCTTAAGATAAACTCTTCTCTAGATATTCTATACTCTCATGGGATCCCAGGTTTCTAATTCCACATCTTTCTCCACATATTAGTATATCATGAGGTCTTATAGTATTCTCTGGATAACTGGCCATTCAAGTGTCAGGTTGCCGGACCTTAGATATGTTGTTACAAACCTTCATCGTAACCGTGCGTCTTATGATCATTTTTACCATATTACCATATCCTCAACCGTAATCTGCTTACATTAAACCCATTTATGCATAAAAACATGCTTTACCATAACGTATTTATTATAAAAACAAAAAAAGAAAAAAAACGCTAAAAATGCCAAAAATATTGTTTTTTTGTGATCTTTTTTTATCGTTTATAATAAATGTACTATTTTACAATGATAACCTCTCACCATGATGGTGAAGAGAATATTTTCAATTGTGTTCCAGTACCTCCGACTCCGAAACCAACTCCGATACATCTTTATCATATCTGTCTAGGCCTAGAAAACCTGACAGTAAATTAGCCCACATGCAGTCTATGACTGTGTTTCACTTTACCTCAACTAGGCTAGTGATTTCATACACCACACATTGTTCACGCATATTATTGCATTGTTTCCTGAATAGCTGACCTCTCACCGTGCTGGTGAAGAGGAACCCTACCTTACTTTCCAGATATTCGGAAGCAAGAACGTGTGAAAAGTACGAACTGTATACTCGATATCGAAGTGCCAGGTGCTCAACCGCATACCGTCGAAGGAAATCTGGGCGCGTGATTGGCTTTTGTATGAAAGCACAAGCCTGATCCAGGCAAAGTGCCGCACAGTCAGAGACTGCACGTGGGCTAAGATACTGTCAGGTTGCCCAGGCCTAGACAGATATGAAGGGGGAAAATAGAAATGGAAATGGTAGTGAGACTCCAGCGTGTATTCGCATGCAGCTCACTACCGTTGGCCAATCAATTTAGCACGATGTTAGCCGCACAGCACATAAATGCTGCCCGATTGCACATCCGTGCCACCTTCAGCCCTGTGCAACTTGAACTTGGTCCTTGCTTCTTCCGCGTAAGACTGAATCTTCTACATGAACTGAAATCCATACTGTCAAACAGTTTTGGTTTCCCTTATTAGACAATTCTTCGACTTTCCTGGATCGTACAACTGGCCCAAACCTCATGCAATTTTAAACCACAATCTCTCCTTATCCCCTTCATTTTCTAATTTTTCTCAATTTAACTTCGGATTTTTATGTGCTTCTCTTTAATCACACCCACCAACATTCCGAAGAAGTCAATTTACATATATATGAAGGAACTTTCTTTATTTCGAAAATTTATTTTTACTGTGACAATTATATCTTCAAACGCACCATTTCCTTCATTTTGTTACTTTTTTTAATCTCTGCTCCAGAATTAATTGCATCCTCTTCATTTGATTATTTCGATGCAATCTAGATGAAACTTTATTACTGTGTGACATTGCGCGAAAAAATTAACTTTCTTACCCTTGTAAATTTACCATCCTTTATTTAACGGAAAAATGTTTACAAATTCCGCTTGGTAAGGTCATTTTACAGTTCAGCTCAGTTCAGTTTGCACAGAAGGATATGTGGCAGAGTCGCCAATCGAGCGTCCAGATTTCTTCCGGTGGTATGCCAAAAAGAGCGCCCACCACTTCAAACAAAATAGGTTCACAGATTTCTTCTGGTAGGATGGTTACCTGAAATGTAGAGCAAAAACTCCCCTCACCTGAGGTGAGGGGAGTTTTTGTACACATTGATAACCTGATCATGTTTTGCATGCCTTGGTTTACCAAGAATATAGTATTATTATTATTATTATCATTATTATTAAATCAATTATTACATCACACACAAAATCGGCAGACCAAATAATAATAATATTAATAATCTAAACTTGATAAAACCAGATTTAAAATGAAATTTTAGTCATTTTTTTCAAATATGGTTTTCTCCATGGATATTTACAATTGTAATATTAATATCAAAGCAGCATAACGACTCGCCGATAAAAGCTTCCACTTTTGTTGTTCCTAAATAATCTGAGTGTTAATATCAAATAGTTTAGTAAGCTGTGTAAATAACCAAGATAAAAATTATTAAGGATTTGCGAGTTAATTTATTCTCCGGGACTAATGATTATGTAACATGAGACATGTTTGCATGAAAATTTAAATTTTTCGATCAAATTAAAAATAATAAGACCTGAATTATGTATCACAATTTTCGATAAGATTGTTCCTTAAACAAAATGTTTTTCTATTGAACCATTTTAATCCATGCTAATACTGACACGAAAAACTTTACTAACATATTGTTAAATTGCTTGTGAGTAGCATTTAGAAAGCATGTGTGAATACGTAAGTTGAAAGTTTAATTTTAAGGGCATATTTGTATAAACTTGATTGGTAACGCCCATGGATGTGCAGAGATAATTTCATATTTCACTTGATTTTTTGTATGCTGTGAAAACAGTGTGTGATGAATTGAGCGCTGCATTAAAAAAACTAAATCTATTTACTAGTAGAATTTGCAATATATAAGTCAATAGCTACTTTACCACTCTTCCACATCTTCACTCGCATGCAAATCTTGATCCTACTGTCCCAAACTGATGAGCGTAAACGGCCCCAAAACGGTATTTTGTTGCGTGTGATAAAATGCATGCAAATGAGCATGTAAGTTGAGCAACATACATCTGACATACAAATCCTAACAGTTAAGTTTCAACACAGATAAGGTTGGATCAGTGGTGATGAGTTGTCTATCGTTTTACAATTTTCTCTGTCCTGATATCCAACTTGGTGTGACGACATTTCTGTGTCACAAGTGAAACGTTACCGCACACTTTCTCTCATCGAATGCACTCAAATTACTTTCAAGAAGTACTATTAATTTGTGCAAAAAAATAAAGAAAAGTATGAAAAATGGGCTTTTTATTATAGGTATTACATAGGTTTCATATATTCAAAAATGTTTAAAAATAATCAAAACATATTACTAACACACAATTAAACATTTCTGATACACACAAACACCAGTATTATTAAAAAAACTCATCAAATGCAGAAGTAGTAAAATCAGTTGCACATGAGTTTAGAAAATTAAATTTTAGAATTTTGCCTCAATAAAACAAAATTGACATTCTGATCATGTCGGTTCTGTTCCCACGTTGTACGCTTCAAATGTACACGCACACTACTTTCTGTTCAAATGACACACAGCACTTTTTAATGCAAAATTATCATATGTGAACATCTGGAACCAATATTACCTGTTATGAGGTTCTGAGCAATCTGTAATAAACCGAGACTAGAGCAGGACCTCTTTTTCAGTCTGAATAGGATGCTTTGCTTTATAACTATGAAGTGTGCGATCTCCTTTGTTATTCTCTTCCTGTGCATTCAATACAGAGCAGTCTTTTTACTTCATTTTTGTGATCTATGTGGGTTGTTTATAATGCGCTTTTTCGAGTCAGCGTGAATCATTTATCCAGATTTTTAACAAACTGATTGTAAATAGCTTCGGATATAAAAATGAACCATCATTTATTATGATTTCATATTTTCGTACGATGTTTTGGGAGAAAAAGCTGTTTTAACATGCAAGGCGTAATGAATATTGAAGGGATTAGTTATGAATACGAAAAATTAAATCCGATGATGTCTGAATTGCAATCATTATAAGGGCGTCGCAAATAAGACCAGACAAATTGCCATTTCTTTGAAAATTATTTAATTTCACTCCAATGAACCATGCAATTTAGTGATGTTTCAGGTTTATCTTGGTGTATTATAATTAACACGTCTGGTTTCTGAATAATTGTTTCTTGCTTAAACGAGTAATTCATTAATAAATTAAAAAGTCGTATTTTCACACATTCACATTACGCAACCCAGAGGGAATTAAAATTCATTTCTTCAAACTATGTGAATGGCATCAACAACAAAAATTCAACTACATTAATTTGATTATCCTTCGAGATAGCGAGATCAATTCTAACTGATGGAATTTCCATAGTAAATTTTGTTTAATCCTAAACTGTTATTACTGTTAATACAGCATGCTAAAAGTAATAATGCTCGTGTTAAATGTTGAGATATAGAAAATCAATGTCTGGGCTATTTTCCGTTTTTGATCACGAACGAACGAGCTAATTTTGTTAAATTATAAAAATTATGCGGAAAATTATTACGCTATTTGGCATTTTGAGCTGGATTTTTAAAGCGTTTGTGAAGGAAGCTTTTAACAAAAGAACTGACGTAATATTTATCAATACACAAAATGTATATACCTTAGTCTGGGGCAGATCAATTAGTCATTGCCATCAAACAAATTTTAATTGTAAGATTCAAGCACAACCGGATGATATTTTTCCGTTATATCACAAATTATAAACAGTACAATGAAAATTTTCGGAACAAATGCCGTTGGTCTCATCGCTAAATAGCATAAAGAATGGCTTGTAAGGGCACATCTCGTAGAAAATGCGGTGAAACGTTCGGGGATGCAAGGCTTAACAACACGGTATTCTAATGACAGAGTGAGAACGCGGTCTATTTCACATGCACACGGCTTATTATGCATGACCAGATTAGAGCAGTCATTTTGCCAACAATCGCTGAAGATGTTGCCTAGTCTGACAACGAAACGTCTGATGCCATCTCAACAAGTTCGGATAACAAATTCATGTAAGCTACAGATTTGAATTATTTAAAATTAATAAAATAGAGTAATGCGCAATATACGAAGTTAGTAAGCATTATCCAGCTCCGGTCCCTGTTGCCATAGACATCTGACAGCCTTGTTCTTGCAAATTATTATTATACTGTGACAATCAAACAAACAATTTAGATAAGAATTAATCTTCGAGTGAGTCAGTCAAGCCCAAACATGTTGACTTTATATTGATTCGATCGTTGCGTACTTCAACCTGATCCGTATATCGTACAGTCACATATATTTAATATGGGCGAGTCCCTGTTGTCAAGTAACCATTTCATCTAAGCAGCGTGAAAAGAAATCATTCATGCATGAAAACTGTCATTTCAAATGAATATTTGAATTAGCGTTTGTCGCCTGTTAGAATTAGGGTTTAGATTATTTGGGACGCGAATACAATTCTCATAATACGCGTCACAATACACGTTATAATGTGTTAAAACAAATTTCTCATGAATTATATTGAATATATATTTACATTTCGAGTGCTGTGCGGTCGCATAAATCTGTGCTTCCATACTTTTGGATCTATTTCCTCAGATATCATTGAACTCGTCTCAATTCACTTGTTTGGATTATACCATTTTGAAGTTCGCAGAAGTTGAATCCTTGAAAATCCAAATTTTCGAATTATAACTCAAATTACCCACGTGTGCATCAGAATCACTACTTTGGAATATTGTTTCTGTTCAAATACCGTCGAAAAGAGCAAATCACTCCGAATAGACCGATTTTCTTTTGAAATCTGTGAGATCGAAAATCGTGAAATCGCAACAGTTTTATCCTACCTCGTTCTCTTCTCATCGTTTCGATCACTTAACTCCGATCCAACGCATTCACTCCACCGCTAGTTATCGATCGATCAATAACTGCACTGATTCACCCCTCACTGGATTGAGACAATGACACGCAGGTTGACCCCGAAAACCCAAACAAAGAAGGCTGCACGTGATCAGACAATAACGAATACTTCGCTTTAGGATTTAATGCGAAGCGAAGTTGCGAAGCGAAGCGAATATTCGCTTAGCTTGCCATTGCGAAGTGCACTTCGGATATTCGCTCTGATACTATTCGCCATTGCGAAGGGCAGTTAGGGCACTTCGAAAATTCGCTTCGCACATTGCTTCGCTCCAAAAAAGTGACATTTGTTATTGTCTGCACGTGATGTGTGCAAAATGTGCAACAAAGGGGTAAGCGCTAGATCTCATGTCATCAAATGTTTCGGCTGCCTGAGTCAATTGTGATGAAGCCCTAACAGAGGAAGTGGCATCGATTATCAACAACGTGGATTTCCCCAGTGTCTGTTTCCTATGCACTTCATGTCGAAGCAAACAGTCTAGCGACAATCCACACAACGCTGCCTATGAGGCAAGGCTTGAGCCTCGGTTAGAAATCTTAGAAAATAATTATCGAATAATTGAGGGAAGGCTTAAAACACTCTGAATGGATAAAATTGCCCCAGCGATTCAACCTGTAGCAGATGATGCTCAAGATAACAAAAAGCAACCTGAACTTCATCAATCGACGGAACTGTTGAAAAAAGTCAATAATGTACCATCGATTCCAGACTCAGGGGTTACGTCCATAGGGCTGCAAGTGAACGCGTCTCATTCCAACAAACTAACATCCGGTGGTGACTAAAGGTGATAAGTGTTTGGCGTCAGAATTGTGCCCTAAACCTCAAGCAAAACAGGAAGTTCAAAGCAAAACGGTTCCATATCACAGGGAGCAGAAAAATTCGATGAAACGCATAAAAAATTTAGGTGTAATATGCACCTATATTCCTGAGTCGAAGGTGACGCTCTTTCAAGAAAGACAAAAGCATGACCGTGAAAACTGGTTCGTCGTTTGTAATCGAATCGGCCTATATAGTAAACCCCCCGTGTCGGTAACTCGAATAACTCGTCATACGAAATCCCCGAATCAAGATAAACCAAGTCTCCTAGAAATTAGTTTCGCCAACGGAAAGGACATGGAAAATGTCCTACTAAATTCGTTGGTGGGAAAGGTCAAAAGCACAGAATAGGCGGGATCAAACAGCACCAAAGAGTAGTATTTTGCTCGACGTTCCAGAAAATTCGGGCGCCATAACAGGCTTCGAAAACAAAGAGCACGACCGTGAACAATGGTCATTCATAGCCGAAAATATCGGTTCCCAAAATTCTGTAGTTGTCAACACATACAGAATACCTCGTTTGCCGATCAATCACGGGAAAGGGGTAAATCCACTTAAGGTTACGTTTCTTTTAAGTAGCATGGCGGATGATGTTCGAAGCAAGATAAAAGTGAACAGAAACAGGTTACCTGAAAACGTTAGACTGTGAAAACTCGAAAGCCGCTTTTGAGGTCCACCTGGAGCCTTTAATTAGGCAATTATCCGAAACTGGTGCAAATTCGCCCGCGAAATTACTTCAAATTGCTTCAAAAAACGATCTCGGTCCGACGTCGACATCGTCGGACCAATAAATACAAACACTGACTCGGTGTTACATTCTAAAAACTCACTTAAATGCATCTGTTCCAATGCTCAAAGTTTGTTCAACATATTGACTAAACTGACAGAGCTGTGCAAGCGATACACGCCAGACCACGTTGCTGTTACTGAAACCTGGTTTCAATCCTGTATGAATGAAAGTGAACTCTCAATCCCCAACATGATGCTAATACGGAACGATCGCCCAAGAGAAGGTGGTTTGGCTTCATACTGTCACGAACGGCTTCAGTGCATGAAAATTCACGATCCAAACCTTGATTTCGAAGATACTCTCTGGTGCAGTCTCACGAATGTGTCACAGGACGATTGCATTCTTGGAATCATATATCGCCCTCTAGCCTCGAATGATACTCAAAATGACAGGTTATTAGAAGCGCTAAATTACGCCGAAGGGAAGCGTAGCTCGCAATTACTACTCATCGGGGACTTTAATCTTCCTCATCTTTTTGCCAGATACGATCACCCTGTACACACATTTGATCACAAATTTCATGAGGCGGTCGACATGATTCCACCTCATAATCATGTGTTTGACTTTACACACAGAAGAGGATCAGAGTTGCCATCCATTTTGGATCTAATCTTTACTTCCGAGAAAACAGCGGTTGAGGGTGTTGAGTACATTGCGCCCCTTGGTCGGAATGATCATCTGGTGCTAGCCTTTAGTTTGTTTGCAGTGCTAGACGAATTTGTGCGCCCTCCAAACAATTCAGAAAGATCGACTACGCTGGTCTACGTGGATCGCTTGGGCTAGTAAATTGGCAAGAACTTGATCAGCACAACACCGAAACACAATGCAGTGAGCTCACGAAAATACTTCAGTCAAACATAGATCATAATTCGCGATTTGTTGATGAACGACGGGCAAGTGATTTCCGATTTAAGCTTCGCAGTCGCACAAAAAATGGCTCGGGAAACGAAACTTTGCTTGGACTGAACACCGGAAGACCAGAACTGATGCCTCTTGGCAGCAATTTTCTATATTCGTAACAAAGTGAATGCTCTCGTCAAAGAGGACAAGCAATATTACCATCGCTCTCTGTCTTCAAAAATGGAAGAAAACCATAAACTTCTCTATCGGATTGTTAATGATCGGTCCAGTGTGAAACCAGGGGTGGTTCCTGTTATTTCTGAAAATGAATTAACAGTCACACCAACGGAAACGGCTGATACTCTCGCTCAATTTTATGCAAATGTGTTTAGCCCGATAACGGTTAGGGCGAATGAGAATTTACTGACACCGATTACATCTCGACAACTGAATGATATTGAGATTACTTCAGCGATTATACGAAGACAATTGTGTCGACTGAACCCTAGGAAATCTCCTGGAGCCGATGGAATAACACCAGCACTACTAAAATCCTGTGACCAGCCGCTGTGTGAACCATTATGCCAATTGTTCCAACATCCCCTAACCGAAGGAGTGGTGCCAACAGAGTGGAAGACAGGGGTAATAACACCAATTTATAAGGGTGGTAGCCGTTCAGATCCCGCGAACTACCGTCCTGTCACACTACTCACCGTGATATCCAAAGATATGGAGTGCATAGTGACGGAAAATATGGTTCATCACTTGGAATCACAAAATATACTATCTGTCGCCCAGCATGGGTTTCGAAAGCTCGCTCTTTCTTGACAAACTTGCTGATGGTAATAAACGATTAGACCCAACGGTTGACGCAGAAGACAGTGTGCACGCGTGCTATCTGGATATGTCGAATGCTTTCGACAGAGTTGATCACTTCCTGTTGCTACAAAAGTTGAAACAGATTGGTATTGACGGGCAGCTACTCCTATGGTTCGAGAGCTACCTCAATGAGCGCAAGGCAACCGTTCGAGTTAACGGGGTACTTGACTCAATCCCTTGAGTTCCTGGAGGAACATAGGGCCTCGGCAACTTGTCTTTACTTTGGTCTGTCCATAGAAGCCAGTTCGATGTCGTTCCAGTTAAGTCCGCACTTGCAGATTTTCTCTTCACACGAGCGCTTCCAAGATAGTCTTGGGCGTCCGACCCGTCTCTTCTCGATTGTGTTCCATACCAGAGCATGACGCGTGATGTCATCATGAGGTTTCCGCAAGGTATGCCCAACCCACCTTCATTTTCTTCTACTGATCTGCTGGGCGATCTAGTCTCCAGCAGCAATCTGCCAGAGGTCTTGATTCCTTATCTTTTCTGGCCATTTTACCCCAATAATTCGACGAAGGCAATTATTGTGAAATGATTGCAAGCGGCCAGAAGACTTTGCTGTCAATCGCCAGGTTTCCGATCCATAGAGTAGCACGGATTTGACGTTGCTTCTGAATATGCGCAGTTTCGTGCGTTTTGATAGAACCTTCGACTTCTAAATGGGTTTCAAAGCTATGAACGCGTATCTTGCTTTGCCGATTCTGGCGACTATGTCTCCGTCCGTGCCACCACTTATTGAAACAATGCTGCCGAGGTAGACGGAGTGCGTGACGTTTTTGACTGCTTTACCATTGATGGTGATTGATGGGTGCCCATTAGTTAGCATACGGAGGACTTCTGTTTTTTCGGTATTCACGCGTAGTCCTGCATATGAAGCAAAGTGTGCTAGTGTATCGGTCTTTCTCTGAAGACGTTGGAAGTCACGTGATATCAAGCAGACATCATCAGCGTATTCCAGATCCTCCAAATGCTCGGATTCCTTCCAATCGATACCATTCCTCTCGCCCTTTACTGCCCGTTTCATTATCCAGTCTATTACCAACAGAAAAATCATTGAAGACAACAGGCATCCCTGACGAACGCCAGTGTCAACTGCAAATGGATCGGTCAGTCTTCCGTCGTGAATTACCTGACAGGAGGCACCTTCAAACAGCTGCTTTATGAGGTCCATGTAGAGCGGTGGGACCCCATAGTGTGGCAAAAGCTTCCATATGAATTCGCGGTCCACACTGTTGAAAGCTTTCTCAAAATCTATGAAGTTGAGGCAAAGAGGCGATTGCCATTCAATGCTTTGTTCAATTATTATGCGAAGGGTCGCAATTTGGTCGATACCAGACTTTTGTTTTCTGAAGCCTGATTGCTCTGGCCGTAACACTTGGTCGATAGCGTCGCGCAAACGCATGAGGATGATGCGTGTAAGAACTTCACTAGAGACTGAGAGCAGCATGATACCTCGCCAGTTTTTGCATAGCCTAAAATCCCCTTTCTTGGGAAGTTTGACCAAATGATCTCTCTTCCAATCATTTACGACCCGTCTTTCTGACCAGATTTTCTGCAGCAGAGGAAGTAACATATCAGCCTTCAGAGCTTCTGGTGGAATCCCATATGGGCCTGGTGCTTTGCCATTCTTTAGCGATTTTAAGGCAAAAAGGATTTCATTTCGACCGGGGGGTCGGTGCTTACGTCTAGAAAATTTGCTGCAGGTGGGATGTCAGTGACTGAAGTAGGTGCTGGTCGATTTAGGAGTTCCTTGAAATGTTCCATCCATCGCTTTCTTTGCACCGATTCCTGACTGATAAGGTTACCTTCACCGTTTTCTATTATTTTGCCGTAAGGTATTTTCCTTCCTGATAAGGTTCCGGTGATGTTGTAGACGGTGTTCAGGTGTCTCTTTTCTGCTGCATTTTCCGCTTCCTTTGCCAGCATTTCATAAAACCGCCTCTTGTCACTTTTGGCACTTCGTTTCACGTCTTTATCTAGCGAGCCGTATTGTTTGATCAGTTGGTTTTTCTGCTTGGTGTCCTTACACTGGAGGATATGTTGATTCAGCTGCCTTCTCGAGTTGACCAGTGTCCAAGTCTCACTCGAGATCCACTCTTTGTCTTTCTTCACCCGTCTGCCAATTAAGTGCTTACAAGTGTCTTGCCAACAGTCTTTCAGAGCGGTCCAGTGTTCATTTATTGGGAGCTCAGGGGTTAAGTTTTTGAGCGATTCGAATCTGTTTTTAAGTGAGATTGAGAAAATCTCTCTTGTACGCTCTTCCCTTAGTTTCTGCGCGTGGTCCTTTACACTAGGCCGATTGCCGGTTTCGCAGAAAGCTCTCAACTTGATTTTAATTTTGGCCATTAGAAGGCAGTGGTCTGAGGCAACATCCGCACCTCGCGTTACGCGTGTATCAAGGAGACTATGACTCCATTTTCGTGAAATCGATAGGTGATCGATTTGATTGGCACTAACACCCTCAGGTGATGTCCAGGTGGCCTTGTGGATGTTTCGGTGTTGAAAGATGCTGCCTCCGATGACCAGATCGTTGAGCGCAAAAATCTGCGAAAAGTTCACCGTTTTCATTCATTTCATCTAGGGCATGCGTAACCATCACAGATTTTCTCCCTGTGTTGTCTGGATCCAATTTCGCATTCATGTCACACATCAAAATCTTGTTATCTCACTTGGGTGTCTTGTCTAGGACAGACTGCAGACGCACGTAAAATTCTTCTTTCGACTCAAGGCTAGCATTGTTTGTGGGCGCATAAAATTGAATTACCGTCACATCTCTCCCCTTGAAATTGAATCTGACTGTGCATATCCGTGAGTCAACGGGTTCCCATCCTATGAGAACGCCTGCAGCTATTGGGGATAACATAATGGCGACGCCTTCTGAATGACTATGGTTCTCATCTTCATGACCTGAGGCGCCAGTCACCCGCCTTCGCTCCTCCTCCTGTCAGTAGAAGCAGTTCCGCCACGAGCATGCCAGGAGTAGGGCGTCGGTTGTCAGAGGCTATTTGACACGCACGCCCTATGGGAGCACTTTGTAGGTAACGGGAGCTTATCCCCACCACCACCCCCAGCTGTGACAACCTTGGGAACCGGGGTACAATCACGAGCCATCAATACCTCCAGTGGTGTACCGCAAGGTTCCGTTCTCGGTCCAGTGCTTTTCTTAGCTAACATCAATGATTTAACTGATACGCTCTCATGTAAGGTAGTTCTTTTCGCGGATGATGTTGAAATTTGGATGCGGATAAAATCAACTGCAGACTGCGTAAATCAGCCACGTGATTTGTATGCACTACACAAATGATATGTCAGAAATAAACTGCCGTTCAATTTTCAAAAATGCAAGTTACTGCAATTCGGTAAGCCCTTTCAGTACGAATATCACTTTGGGCAGACGATTTTGAGCTGGACCGAATCGGAGAAGGATCTTAGAGTCTGGATATGTGGCAGCCTAAAGAACAGCGTTCCTTGAGAGGTCATTCACAAGCGTGCTTCAAAGCTTCTAGGTATGCTTCGACAGATCTTCAGAACCTTTACGCCTGTAACGTTGCCAAGCATCATGAAGACCTACTCAATTCCCACAATGGAACATGCATCGCAAGAATGGACTCCGTGGATGAAAAAAGATATATTCTTGCTTGACAGGATATATCATCGTGCAACTAAACTCGTGCGTGTTTTTCGAGACATTACATACGAGGAAAGGTTGAAAAAGCTAAAGCTCTCCACTCTCCTTCAACGTAGACTTCGAAGTGACGTTATCATTACTTACAAACTATTGAATACTCCAGATCATCCACTCAAACATTTGTTCAAATACCGTGAATCAGGAATTATACGTAGCCACTCAGCAGCACTACAAATATCCCATTCCCGTACTAATTGTCGCCGATATTTCTTTCCGGTGCGTGTCTGTTTACTGTGGAATGCCCTTCTCGAAGCAATTATCACCTCTCCCTGTATCAAACATTCAATCGAACCTTGGACACTTATTTGTTACATAACGATTTGACGATGCCTATGTATTGACTCAGGGTGAGCATATTACTTGACTCCAGTGACATCGTATAATTGTTTTTATACCTCTTATTGAACGCATATTTACTATGATATGGTAATTGTAAAGCTACGTGCATTTTGTGACCATAAATTCTTGAATCTTGAATCTTGAATCAAAATTCCTGGTTTACTTTTGATAACTGATGCTCGATGTGACATTGTCTAGGATAGTTTAGTGCGCGAAGAAATCAAACAAATTAGCGCACCAATTTGACGTCCATCAAAGCCACTTTGCTAATTACCACACCGTGTCTTATTCTCTGATATTGCTGCTAAATCTAATAAAGACTGTGGTGTTTCATTCAATTAGTTGACACTGTTAAATCTGACACCTTTGGTTTGAATCACTATGCTCAGTAAAAGATATTGATTTACATAAGTGTAATTTGAGCGCGAAAACCAAAAAATGGTAGCATATACTCAGAACTCAGAACTCAGAAAATTGTATGGTAGAAAAAGCATTAAGCTTAACAATAACCATAGGATGACAAGGTATATGGAACATATAAAAATATATAAAAAAATATAAAATATCTCAAAAATCAATAGGGACATTCGCATACCGCATGGTTCGTCATAAACTCATCGAGTTTGGAAGCGAAAACCTCAACAGATTCTGATCGTGTGATTTCTTCAGGCAAATAGTTCCAAGTGAAACAAATTCTTACGGAGAAAAAATTACGACGTATATCCAATCGAGAATGCGGAATGCTTAAAGCCTTTGAATGTGTTCGTGTTCTAGTAAGGTCATTGGGCTTTAGCAAGTGTTTAAGGGGATGGTTTACAGAATGCAGGATTTTGAAGGTCAACATAAGGTCACTACGTATCCGCCGTTGGGTAAAATCTTGTAGGTTCAGTTTTAACATTCGCTCTGTGAAAGGCAAATTTCTGTACCGGGAGACCAACTTTGTAGCACGATGATAAATCCTGTCGAGTAGTTCGATATCCTTCCTCAGCCATGGTGCCCAGGCTTGGATGGAATATTCCATAACAGGACGTATATACGTGTTAATTACCCGGGGTAGGGTTTCGGGCGTAAAAATCCGGAATATTCTTTTGAGAAGACTCAAGATACGGCAAGCTTTATTGTACACCATCCGGCAATGCTGTCCAGGCTTCAGGTTAAACGAAACCCAGATACCCAGATCTTTTTCTGCTGTGGTCCAGACGAGATCTTGCGTGCCAAGCTGATACGTGTGGTGCAGAGATTTCCCAAGCTGCAGCATTTTACATTTCGCAGGGTTAAATGGTAACTCATTTAACTGGGACCAACGAAATAAGATGCTTAGATCCCGTTGTAATGCCATACAGTCATTAACAGACCTGACACGTTTCCAAATTTTAATATCATCGGCAAATAGTATCAGTTGCATCCAATATCCTCTACTATATCGTTCATATACACCAAGAATAGAAGAGGTCCAAGCACCGAGCCTTGCGGAACTCCACTCGTGACGTCTATTTTTCTAGATAAGGTGCTGCCAACGCGAACTTGGACGTGTCTATCAGTAAGATAGTCCCTTATCCAATTCAGCAATATTCCCGTTATTCCATAGGATTCTAGCTTTTTAATTAAGATGTCATGGTTGACTCTGTCGAAAGCTTTGGAAATATCGATGTAGCAAGCATGTACAGCCTCACCTTCGTCTAGTGCCTTGGTCCAATCCTCGAACGTGGTAAGAAGGTTAGATAAACAGCAACGACCTCTTCGAAAACCGTGTTGTGCTGCGGTCAAAATATTTTGGTTTTCAAAATGTTCTCTTATGCGCGCAGTCACAATGCGTTCCATTAATTTGGAGATCACCGGAAGTAACGTTACCGGTCTATAGTTTGCTGTGTCTGAACGGCTACCGCCTTTATAAATAGGAGTTATCATCCCTGCTTTCCATTGCGGTGGTATTTTTCCTTCATTTAAGCTGAGATTGAATATGTGAGTGAGAGGAGCAGTCAAAGCAACGCGACACCTGCGAAGTACGGCGGGGGTAATTTTGTCTGCGCCAGGGGACTTCTTTTCGTTTAGTCGTTTAGTCGATACTATGTGAAACGTATATAGTGGTTTATAGTGTAGCAGTTTTCTATCCTGATAAAATTTCATCCTTCATTTGCATGACTACCTAGTTGTGAGGCGTAATATCGTGTGCCAGTCAGGGTCTTAATGACAATAAAAACACCATTATGGTAAAAAGTATAGATAATGTAAATCTAACTTATAAATAGTTGGCCGTGAATTATTTTAAGTTTGATATTACACATTTTATTGTCACACTTATCCACTTGATTAGAAATAGCATTCTTTAATCAAATGCAGATCACACACGTTTAAATTAACTACCATTGTGAAATTAATTGATTACTTTTATTATGAAGATTTTATTTTCATTTAAGTGCTACTCACAAGTATTTTAACAATATATTAGTAAAGTTATTTGTGTGAGCATTAACACGGATTGAAATTGTTCAATAGAAAAACGTTCTGTTTAAATTCTCGTTAGTCTCCTGTTTGGATTAGGGTTTAGATTATTTGGGGCGCAAATAAATTCTCATAATACGCGTTACAATACACGTTATAATATTTTAAATCTAATTTCTTATGAATTCTATTGATCGAAATTCCTGGTTTACGTTTGATAAATGATGGACGATGTGACATTGCCTAGGATAGTTTAGTGCGTGAAGAAATCAAACAAATTATCGCATAAATTCGAAGTCCATTAAAAAAACCACTTTGCCAATTAACACCACGTGTCTTATTTTCTGATATTGCTGATCAACATAAGAAAAACGGATGGGTTTTATTCAATTATTTGGCAATGTTGAATCTAAAACCTCTGGGATGGATCACTATGCTCAGCAGAAGTTATTGTTGTACATAAGTGTAATTTGAGCGCGAACCCTTTAATACGGTAGGATACGTATTTAGTGGTATATAATGTATCGTATTTCTATCCTGCTTAAATTTCATTCTTCTTAGGCATGAGTACCATGCTTCGTTTTGCGAAGCGTTCAATCATGTGCCAGTCAGTTTATTAAAGACAATAAAATAACACAATTGGAAAAAAGTGAGGGTAATATATAGATCACGATCTAACTCAGAAATAGTTGCTCGTGAAATATTTCAATTTGATATTACACATTTGACTGTTACACTTAAACACTTGATTTGAAATAACATTCTTTGATCAAATGCGGATCAGCACACGTGCAAATTAACTACCATTGTGAAATTAATAGATTACTTTTCACTTACGTGTTTTATTTTCATGTCTATGCTACTCGCAATTATTTTAACAATGCATTAGTAATGTTTTCGTGCCGAAATTTAAATTATATATATATATATATATATATATATATATATATAATTTAAATTTGGATTTTATATATATTGGATCTTACCTAGCAAATTTCCTTTTAAGTTTGAGATTGGACGAGTTTCGTATATGCATTTAGATGCTTTTGTGCATGTTACTTTGATATTTTCATAATTTATTATTGCTTACGCTATAAAACTTTGTAGTTTTCGAAAGATATATGAATAAACACGTGACTTCCATAGCAAAGTTCACATCTGAGTTCATGTAAATGATCTATTTCCGAAGCAAATCTAATAAATTAGCGTTTTTACGCAATGATGGGTGCTTGAATCACTTTTATTCGTGAACGATTTACCAACACCATCGGACAACCAGATGGTTTTGTTGGCTGAATATATGACAATATTGAGAAGAATTGACAACGTCAATAATAGATGTTTGCTACAAAATTTTTTGAATCCATTTAAACACATGTAATCAGTAAAAAGTCGAATATTTGAAAATCAAATATTTCGCTATCTGTTAATTTATTTCTTTATAAATTTCCAGACAAGCATTGTTAAAGGGGCGATAGCAGACCACGATATGCCTGTTTTCGCTACCTTCAATTGTGGAGTATCTTGTGGGTAAAAGACGAAGCAATGGACTTGCAGAGCAGAGTACAGCGGGAAAAGGTTTGTCGTGAGACAGTCGCTGTATCCATGAGTTTTCCTTAGACCACAGAGTTTATCTTTCCTTTTAGTTTCACTGCATAGACGATGATTTTAAAGGATAAACACGAGGTTTTCTACCGCATGGAACATGTCTTGCTGCCGTTATTAATAATCTCTGTTTAGAAATCTTACATGTATCATCTCATATCTTTCACACTTGGTCAGTCAGAAACGGAAAGTTACCAATAAACTGCTATCACCGAATTTATTCCAAATTAATCCCATAAAAAAGTCTAACTTGATTTCAACATTAAGTGAGCACATTGTTTAACGATATTCTTTAAGACCCATATATTAATTAAGCAAAACATTTGATGAAAAGATGAAATTATTTTCATCATAATAACAGTGCGTCTTAGTCACCATTTCAGCGTGATACTTAACAGGTTTATCGATTAAAACGCAGAAAGTTACAAACAACTTATCACAACTGTCGGTATCGATCGCGATATCGGATGGTAGACTTGCATTATCGTGTGAAATTCAACTTCATCTTAAAAGTTGCTGCAGTTTTGAAACGAAAATGTTGTTCAGATGATTTGGCGAACTTTGTGCACTCGGTTAAAGTTAGTTCGCGAAATGTGTGCAGTTGTTCGTGGTTCTGAGTGATCTGTAAAGCAAGCGTGTGAACGGTTCACAAAGTCTGTTCATCAGCTCTTGTTGCTTGTATACAGAATTTTGATATTGAAAAGCGCTTGCTGAGAAGAAAGTTATATGTAATATGTTAGGTCAACTGTCACTGAATGGCGATCTAATCCCACTTACCAGTTTGGGACAATGCGCTCCAATTTACTGAACCAGTCAATTGGTTGAGCGTGAAATCGCTTCTAGAAGAAATGTTTTTCCCGCTAAAAGCACCTTGATTTTTCCGACCTCTCCGACTACCAGTTCTCGCAATTGCGTTATGTTGCAAAATAGCCAATGGGAATATTGGCCTCATTGTTGGGATTTCTACATGTGTTATCGATAGGCTATTAAGTCGAGGTTGTTGAGTACCCTCTGGCTTCGATTGTTCACTTGTTTCTTTACTAAACATTCCCTCTTGAAATAGTCTTTTTATAGTTGTCTGTCATTGCAGTTCGACATTTTCTGGATTGTCTTTTCTATTTATCTAACGTTGTAACTTTGAACAGCATTTTAAAATGTCATATATATTGAATGATTCGTTAATAAAATCAACGATTAATCGCTGCACAAGACAACGTTGAACAATTCGAACTGCGATTATGGACAATTGTTAACAGACTATACCAGGAAGAAATGATCACAATGAAAACGTGTGAGCAGTAGGAACTCAACAGCATCCGCCTTGCTGACTACCGAGAATGTCTAAATATTCTGTAAAGTTTCGTCCCGATTAATTGTGATCTGCCAATGGATATTTTAGGTATTCGATAATTTTTGCATAATACTTACCAGCTTATAGAATTTCCACTCGTTTGGAAAAAAGTGCAACTCAACAAACACACTCGTAATATCATATTTAGTCATTGAGCGTAGCATTCTCATTCTATTTCGGTAGGGTTCATCGACGGAATTTTATGTTCTCTGTGAGAAGGCCTCGATACCGAATGGAGATCACGGAAATGTAGCAACTGGCATAGAAAATGATCTATGAGCGACTGACCATGAGTGGATACTTTGTCCATAATGTGAGCATAAAATTTTAATCTGAATTGTACAACCTGGTTGCATAAATTTTAACTTCTTAGCACTTTATACTGGATGCTCTTGTAGGCATTCACTCTACCAAAATCACAGGGGCTTGGCACTACTCTTGTGCTTATATTTCGATCAACAAGCATAAGTACGGACTACGTTGGCCATTCTATTTTACTGTCGTGTCCTGGCTGCAATTAATTTGAAGTGGTACTGAAATAATATGCCGTAATGATACCTCAGTTTTGTAAAAATAAATTTGTAATCAATCGGTTAAATCAGTTTTGAATAACGTTAAACCTCTAACAGAAAAGCTTCGCCAGAATAAAGGTATTCGTCATAACAAGGAACGCGATTAAATAGCACTTCAACCATCACCTCTAATTAGTCGTGTTAATAAACAGCCTATTGGAATCCCTGGGGGTGTCAAGTCGTGCAGACAAAGACACGTTTCAATTCTTGTTCTGAAACCCCCTTGTGGTTTTACTTGCAAAAACCTCGGCTCGTCGAATTGGAAACAATTAACTGCATTTCTTTTCATTTTAAGTCGGAGTCTACACATAAGTAGTACATGAACTTCTGAAAGGAAGCCGGGAGAACAAATAACTACCGTTTACGAGCTTTAATATTTCTTTTTGCCGTAACAGGGCAAAAACTTCAAGAGCAATCGGCCCGTCTACTATGAGCCTTTCAACGCTCGAGCCAGATTTCTCGAACCGTAATAAGTTCTTTTAACCATATTTAACCACGTTTTCAATGCAAACTTTTGTTTTCCATCTCTATCCACAGCTTCAGGATTCATTTGAACTGTTCTTAATTTGCCAATATGATTATAGCAAGCAACGTGAAACCGTTACTAAAGTGTAATTGCAGAGATTCGAACGACAACCGAACTGATCATTTATTAGAGTTTGGTCTGGAATCGGGATCCCGTTTTTAACTACTCGTAATTAGAAGTAGTTTGATAGCTACACATTGTTTCCTATCTGCTCATTGTTTCAAAGCTCACCGAATTTAACCTCGCTCCCTTCACTTGATGGTAGCTAACCATCAGAAACTATGTTTACGTGCAGAAAATGGCCACTACTCCTTCGCAAAGTTTTGTGATACATTTACATGCCTGTCAACTTGTGGCAAATTGTTTTTCTATCCAAATTCAAATGTTGGCATGCGGATTTGACACTCTCTTCAACTGACAAATTCAATATCAGATGTTATCGATTCTTTGTCTTTTCCAGGTACTGGTACAAGGTGATATATTCTTGAACACCTCCCTTACTGAGGCTTTTTGCATCGCGTTGCTTGAGGCTGTTTCTTGTGGGTGAGTCGCTGTTCCATTAACCATAGCAAATCCTATTCAATAACCGAGGGGACTGCTGTCTGCCATTTTCTACAACGGCCAGTGTCACTGGTGAATTGTTGCATTTAAACCATCTCGCATTGTGTTCAACGTATGTGAATAGCCTAGTCAATACCGGTTACTCTTATTTACAGACATAATAGATTAGATGCCGATATTTTCTGATTGATTGATCGCTGAAATCATACTAAATTTCAAATCTGACGTATCTTTGAATGACACTATTTGTTGAACGTCGACTGTATTTCACAAATCACCGATTACGCTGAAACTCAAAGTTTAATCCATATCAGTGATGTTTATTCGCAGCTTGTGCTGCGACCTGGGCGTAATGCCGGATTTTTGTCACCTCATGTATGGCCAGTTTCTCAGTTGATTTCGGTTTACAAAGGATTTAGTTGGCGACATTTTCTGGTTTGTGCGGACCAACACGATCAACTTCAATATTTTTTGCCAAATTTCCAACCTGGGGTTCTATATGGTTTTTCCCTGGGGACCATTAATTGTTGAGCTTAATTAGGCTTATTTTGAAAAGTTACTGGAAGCGTTAGGTATTGTCCATCTATTATCCATCTATTCTCATCTATTTGTTATATTTGCATTCGATTAACCTCGGTTGCTGACGCCGAATCACTTGCGCCACGTCCAGCGCTGACGTCTGCCGTAGACCAATTCTAAGTGGAAACGTTATGCGAGGAATGTGAATTATTATTGTTATTATTCATTGTTATTATTATTATTCACTACGACAGTGTAATTTGTCGGGCATCAACTCGCATGCGTTACAAATGTTGTGAACTTGCACCTGCTGTACGAGAGGTTTGAGAACTGAAACCCCTCATCCATTTATTCAAAATCGTTGATTTCAAGCTGCAGTTCACTCCCTGAGTGTTCCTGCACCTTCTCGTTCCTTTTGTTTATTCGCGTCATGCGATTCTGTCAGCATCTCGCCAATAACATTCGATTCTCACAACTAGTTCACGCATTCACATAACAACATGGCAAATTTTTGTGCCATTCTTTCACTAGACTGTTGGTCGTCAGTACTGCAGTGGGAGGCGTTCCAGAGGTCTTGCCTAGTGAATTTATCCGTATGGCACCAGCAAGTCCATCTGAATTGGCGAAATGCCTCTCCGGAGCAATTCAAGAAGTACTAAAACAACAACGATCATCGCGTTCTCCTGGTTGCGGAAACATCGCTAGAGTTGCTGAGGCAGTGAGTTACGTTTTCAATAATTGTCGTGTTGTACATGTCGATTTATATTAAGTAATGATCAAAATTCCATGAATTAAGGAAACAATGTTGAATTATATATTCGCATGCACAGACGTTTACACCAAGCTTTGAGGCTGTATACTCTCGTCAGGTGGATGCAGTAAGCTCAAGATTTTTATGTCTTGAAACAGTGGAGAAACGGTAAACTTTGAGGCAAGTTTCGATAAGGCTGACACGACCACCATGTTTATTCACGTGAACATAGTATCACGCTGTGTGCATGCCGTCAAATGGTGAATCGAATGTGAATAAAACTTTGGCTCTGAAGAATATTGTTGGATGAGATGTTGTCATTGCATCCCATACGCGTGCGTATCCGGCAAACAGCTCTACTCTCTGTTGAGTTTAACCACGTTCCCGGCCATATTCGAAATTCCATTTCTACTGAGTTCCGTAAACGCAGCACTAATGTTTGAGCTATTATCTTCGGTGTTCCCTTATCACCAGCTGTGCAAGTAAAGACAACTTTGTTACTAACGGTGATGATTTGAGCATCAAATCACATAATCTTATCACTGTTCAAACGCATCAATATTTTATCTATTTGGCCAAAACGCAGACTTCCATACTGGTTTTGTGTTTATTTATCATCATTAGCCTCATCATTATCATGGTTAACCACAGGTGTGGAGTCATGCTATGCCAACAGAAAACCAATTGGTAATTGTTAGATGGTCTCTCAACCAGATGTGTTGTGCTTTAGGTTATTTCGCCAAAGGCTCGATGAGTGGTCCCCTAAGATACCATTTCTGAACGACTAGACAGCATCGCGTTCATCTTAAAAGGTGAATTGCATGACTACCTTGCGATTCACGTACTGTATGTATACAAGAATAATGTGACCATTGCATCTGCCCGTTTCATATACACATTGTACAATCAAAGTTGCCTTCTATCACACAGTATTGTGGATGGCTGTCAATCCCTTTTGCCATTTCTGGCATTGCCAACACACATGTATTGACTCGTGTACATTTTTACTAGCCTGGACCCTACATAAAAGCCGAATCGATTGAAGAAAAATCTTGGCGAATGCATCAATGGGTTCGACACGCTTATTCCTGGACGGATGTGGCATCGCGAACTGAAGCGGTCTACTTCGAGGCCGTGTCAAATGAGTCGTTGACGTTTGATCGACTTTTAAAACGGTAACCACTCACGCCACCCATTTTGGTTTACTTGCAAATGGCACATTGTTCTTTTTAACAAAATTTTTCAGTCACCTCAATAGAAATAATTGTTCAAATAAACGTATATAAATAGAGGACAAAATTTGCTATTCACGGTGGGAGGTTTCGATAGCGTTTTCCAAGCAAGCTTCGTTGTTGTTCAACGTTTCGTTATGATGTTTTCTCATGCAATGTTTGAACAGTATTCAATATTGGTCCAGGCGGAACCTGATACTAAGCCTCCCATGCCTGTCCTCATGAATGCGAGAATTTGCCATATGCACGAGACGTACTTGTGCCAAATGTTTTCACCATTGGAAACGGTGTGGGGCATAAAACCATCATACGCTTGTGATGTATATCCATGGTTAACATCGACAGAACGAGCTCAACACACAATTCAACCCTAGCGTATACTGAATTAGCTAGTTACTTCTCGTTTTGAGTCAATCACTGAGATTCAACGTCACATAAAGCGATTGGACTTTTGTATCTGCTAGATGTCAGCAAATGGTGCATGATACGCTTTTAGGAGAGTCTTCGCACAACAAATACCGATCCAAAGTTGGAGGTGACTCGCAACAGCTTGTGTTGTTCTTAGATTGTAGATTGTATACAGTCACCAGCAATGATCAGCATGCCACGCCTAGGGATTTTATCAACGGCTTGTCGCAATTCTTCATAGAATGCATCCTTGCATCAAGCGCAATCGCGACGAATTGTAGCCTAGATTTTTCAGTAGGTCCACTGTGGTACAACCATTATGAGATTTTCTTCCAGGAATCTTGATACGACTAGATCCAGTGGTCGTGATTATTTTGCCGACAGGCAGCCTATACTCATACCATCGTCGCAAAGACCGCATCGTGGTGCATTGGCTACCGGGCTCGAAGAGCATTATGTCGTTCCAGCATGAGATAAAGAGGAGGATCTTGCTTTCAACCCAGCCGCTGGGGGAGTACTGGGCATATCGTAGCATTAACGATATATTGTAGCGATCCGTGAGTCATGAAGAGCTTTGGGAATTTGTGTACCACGCGACGTCCACAGCACTACTCGATGTTTGTCCGAGTCAGCTTTAGCCTTTGCATAGCCAAGTGCTACCTGTAAGGCAGCAGTGAGTTGCTGGGTAGAGGTGCTGTTCACCAACTAACCGCCTAAGGGACTCTGGCGCGGATTTTCCTCAGGATTGTCTCGCGAGCCTTTCTCGTAATCCAGTATCCCGCAAGGCAACGTCTTCAAACCTGGGTTTTAATTCCCCTAAACGGACTACCCTACAGGGCTAACGAGCTGTATCCGCCAGGCGCTAACTAACTAAATAAATTTCAGTCGCCATTCAATCTCCCTCGCTCTTTCCCATATTAATAGAAGCAGTTCCGCTGGACTCGTATAGCCACTCGTGCAGGCCAGGAGCTGGACTTCATTGTCAGTGGCTATTTAAGACGCACACTGGGAGCTTATCCTCACTTCCACCCTCAGCTCTGTCAACCTTTGGAACTTATCGCGTTCCACAGAACTACGCTATCCGATGCGATCGATGCTTTAGTCTTTTCTAAGTGAGGAATGCTATAAACTTACCATGTTTGATAAACATTTCTCTCAAGTGAACCAGAAATCCTTGGCACGCTTAGTAAAGTGCGACGAATGCGTTGCGCTGAGTGTCAAGTCCTCCCCTAATGTCGTATTTTCATTCTCATATCTGTTTAGGCCTGGGCAACCTGACAGTATCTCAGCCCACGTGCAGTCTCTGACTGTACGGCACTTTGCCTGGATCAGGCTTGTGCATTGATTCATTCATTCTAATGTCGTAGCGTATAATTTCTGTAACTTGTTCTGTGTCGAAGTAGACTTAACCTACTGTCTTCCCATTGGCGACATTTATCACTTGAATGGTCTCTTTTTCGTTCGTGCATATGCTGAACGATGTATCGATACTTGTTGGTTTTGGTGTTGTGAACCGCTTTTTACCGTATATCATCTTGTTCCTACGATCATATTTACAATCCATAGCTCAGAGTTCCCGATATTATGCATTGTGGTTTAAAATATTTCAACTCTGCATCCCGTTCTTCATCTTCGAAGCATTTCAAGTAAACAATCAATCTAGGCTAGGCGCTGTATTCGTGACCAATCACGTTAAGCAAAAATCACACGATTCTTCCCCTCCCGACAGCTACTCAATGCGTGGAGGTATGTCTGGTCGTGTGCTGGTGGTGCTGGCTTTGATCTACCGCGTGGTGTTCTGCTTGATCTCTTGGTTCCGCCCGGAAAAGGTAACATTTCCGTAACAATCGCTTACTCGCATTAAATACTGTTTGACCGATTCGCTCATCGCTTCTATTTTCAGTTTATCGACAAAGTGCCTTACTTGAACTACCGGCGTTTCGATTAAACCCTCTCGAGACCTTTGGGTGAATGTTGACTTGTGCTTCGATCGACGCTTATCTAGAAACAATTTTTCACTTGTGACTTTTGTAAATGAACATTAGTGAAGCTGTTTATTCATTTTTCACTCATCTCTTGTTTATTTATCAGTATATTTTGTTTAATGCAAAGAAATTTGAGTAAAATCGGTTAGAGCACTTTTTTGGCAACGTATCACTTATGACACAGAAGCTTCGTCAGAACAAGGGTGATAGTCAGGACAGGGAACGTGATTAATTAGTAGTCAACCCACCACCACATATTTGACCTTACCGCTAAACAGCCTATAGTACGCCTACATTGTGTCACGTCTCGTGGGTATGACCAGGATCAGTGGTCGATTTTCCTCACAGTGTGTATCCATGTCAATCTAATACAAGTGAACACGGTCAAGGTCCGTTGACACAGCGGCCCACATGCGTAAACGTGCATCATTAAAAGGGCTAAGGTTAAGCTTATTTTAAAGAAAAACAAAAATCTAATAAACTAGTAGGTATAAGGTGAATAACAACTATTTACCTTCGCATCAGCGACGAGCGCCAGATTGTGGAGATTTTTTACCGCGTTGACAATTTCGACCACCACATGTTGGCGTTCGCTATACGGTTTAATACCGACTCTCAATAATTCCACATTGTCTAGATCGAGGCTGTGGTCCGTATCTAAACGTGCTTCACTAAGGCGGAATCACGAGTAAGGGATTGATATTTCCTCGCATCCCAGGGCTGTCTTCGGACACGCTTTCGGCGTTCTTCGATTCTATTTTGAATTTCCCTGGAAGTCTGCCCTATGTAAACACCCGAACAGTCCTTTGTGGAAAACGCGGAGGTTTTGGCCACACAAACGGAGCGAATAGGATAACGACAAAACCGTAAGTTTAACAAGTTATTAGAGTTTCATAAGAAACGTTCATCAGATAAATCTAATTAGTCACTATCAAGCAACCAGTATTCTAGTGTTTTGAATTTATCTAATCGGAAACTTTCACGAGTTGAACAAAGATTGTTGGTGAAGGTCCTAAATTTCTGCATAAGTAAGAGCTTTGTGAAGGCTGAAGATCTTATCCCCTGTATTGAGGGATCATTAAATGCACTTCCCAATGAAAAGGCAGATACGGTAGGAAACTGTATCGCTGGTGTTATTAAAAACCAGGAACAAGGCGATGCAAACCTTGATTCACATGAAAGACAAGCACTTCTTACGCTTAAGCAAGATGCGATTATAGGTATTACTAAGGCTGATAAATGTAAGGCAACCGTAATTTTGAACAAAAGCTATTATTTAGACTAGGTTGGAGTGCACTTATGAACGGAGAGATAATGGTAAAATGAAAAAGGTAATGAATAACTGCAAATTGGCTGTCTCTATGTACTTACGTAGCGTTAAGCAGAGTTTGGGAAAGGGCTTGTGGTATGCATGGTATGCATTTCGCGCCCCCAGTCGATATAATTGGATGATGGACAGTTGTAAATTACTACAAAAATGTAAAACCTAGAAATAATTTCTTGTGGTATCTTTAAAAATATTTCCAGAGATTTTTAGTCCAAAAAAGGGGATTTCATTACTATCTAAAAGAGCACCTGCAACCAATTGTTCAGCACACTAACTGAAGCTGGTGAGACTACTTCCCCGTGGAGTGAATTTTACGCAATTACTACACGTATACTAAAGTTGAACTTTCCGGATTCTAGCCAAGTATGTCGTTTACTCAACTTCATACCGTATCTTCTTTGCCACTTAGATGAGATAACCGGATGAATTCATCGAATTCTAGACAGATTAATTTCTTAACAACTTTGAAGTTTTCAATAAGTTCGCCTCTAAGCAGCTTCCACCTAAACGAGGAAAGTGCTAATGCTAAAAGTTGATTTTCATAGTCGATGCACGATAACCTTTAGAGCATACAAGTAGCTAGCTTCCGTCAGCTTTGTAGCTGCCTATTCCCTTGTGATAATATGACTTTCAAGGTTAAATAAATAATTATGTATGCGGCCTTATTATTGCCGTTTGAATGTCAAACATCACCTTAGGTTTTCTGCGTGTAAATGCTGAGCGCAGTCAAAAAACCTCTCTTTTGGCTCTTCGAGCCGCAGCAGCAGATTTGTCAGCCCATTCATGTATGTGGAGATTATGCTACCTAAGTCTTTAGTAGAATTCACGCTACAGAACTTTGTGGGGGCTAATGGCGTATTGACAATCATGTTACTCGTTTGTGAAGAGAATAAGTAACATTTCTCTAGGATCAGGTAAAGGTCCCACTTATCCTTTCATTACATCACACCGCTTATGTGTCTTTTATCATATCGGAGTCTTGCGACCTACCGAAATATTTTACGTCTTTTCAAACATATAACAGGGTCAGCGCAGTTGCTTTAATGGATCAATAATTAGGTTTAATAAGAGCAACGGCACATAGATTGAGCCCACCGGGATCCCCTTTGTAATAGGCTCACATAAGAAGCGCCTATCATCTACCCTGACGACAAAGGAACGGTCACTGAATGATGCGCGTATCCAGCCAAGGGCTGTCCCTGACACTACTATTGCTGAGGGATTAAGAAGCAAGAGCCTACTGCCCCACATACAACCACGACGCTGTAGGAAAACAAGTAACAATATCTAATGGAGACTCACACATGCTCTGTCGCATCACCATCAATGGAAACATGTGGCTTTTAATAGGAAATTAATTTGCCAGAATAAGACCCGCTGCGTCTTCCGTTTCTGCAATTGTCCGAATAAAAAGCGTACATATGATTATCATATTCCTACCCGTACGAGCCCTGTATATTTTATTTTCTAACAAAGAAATATGGCAAAATTTGATTCAGTCGATAACACATACTGTTTATACTTCTACCTGGGTTTCAAATACAAGAAACGTATCACGCATACGGGTAAACGACTTACAACAAATACATTTTTTCATATTAATCACTAGCATTCCTAGTTCAGACTGGTGCAGTGTTATTTGAGCCAGCCCTAGCATCGACCTGGGCTGATATACTATCCGGTAAATCAGGCATACTCACATTCAGTTCTGATAACATGTCAGATAAATTGGCTCCACAATCCCTTTGGACTGATTAAGTGAAAATTAAATCAGCCTTCAGAGCACGAGCGACAATATATGTTCCAACATCAATCAAGTTTAAACCGACAGAAAACGTCTCTTCAAAATTGATGAGGTTCATAGGCCTGGTCATCAGACCGTTTAAGCGGATATTGCAGACTTTTTCAGACCTACTTCACGCAATGAAGCAGGTCTAAGTGACACAACCTTAGTTATGTATCGCAACCTTCAATTCAAACCATTGTTTTCGGAATGCGGCCGGTAAACACTTCGGTATGTACTCCAGTGGAGCAATTTACTTCAAATCGGCTAGGTAGTTCAATTGCGTCAAATATATTTGACATTTTTGCATTGCTAGATCTAGACTTCAAAAACCTTAAGGTTGGCCACTTCCAATAACTCATCTGATGATATACGATCATTGAAATAATGTAAGCCGAACATTCTCTTCAGAAATGTTCTCGCTTGTGTATGAGAAACTACAGTCGGCAAGATCACGCACGAAATAACAACCTTCCACGCGCCGTCACAACAATAATGCAAAGGGTGCAGCAAACGCTGTGCAGTGTCTCTTACACTGAATTCAACAAGAAACTCGAACTGTGTAATGAAATTCCAGTAACTGATCGGATCTCAATCAAATGGGTACCGCTCAGACTCTGTCAGTATTGCAGTGAGCATGACGTCAGTCCAAGATTAGCGCCACAAGCCAACTTAGAGATTGTAGCTTTAGTAATTCTAATATTCCTCAGTAATTCGATTTCATGCTGAAAACGTGCACAAATATAATCGATTCTATGTCAACCTACCGACGACAAAATTCAAAATCGTCTTTACCAATGCGACTCTCTTCTATGGTCCCAACAGCAACACGTAGTAACTGATTTGATCGTCCAAGTATTATACATAATTGATAATAATCAAAAAAAGAAAACACAGAATAATAGAATTTCACCTAGGTATTCAACATAAATTCTTACAAAAAAGAATCAAGCGTGAATGTTTAAATGCGATTAAATTCAATCTGATTCTAGATCGCAATATTGGTTCACGAATTATTGCTCCAAAGTTTTGATGATTGTTACGAAGTAAAGTTGATTATTTTCTGGAACTGAGACAAGCCAAATTTCATTGCTGTTTCGAATGTAACAAATCAAAATAGATTAGTCGTCAACAGAAACGAAGCAAGTTGTACGCAGTTTCCAACAAATATAAGCCGTTGTTGTGCATTGATTTGAAACGAGCTATTTAAGATGATTGCAGCTAAATTAGATTGACAAATATCTCTAACAAATTAAACTTGAAGTTCATTACTGTAACGCCTAAGACGTCAGCAACGAGTAGACAACCTAAAACTGATTGCTAATATTCAAAAGCCTCCGGATTTGCTCCGTTTCGATTGCATTTTTTGTGCTGTTGCTGCTTTTATTGAAGAGATGGTTCTACAAGTCAAAGTTCCAAAACATAATGGAGACACACTAAGAATTCCCTGGTGGATAGAGAATGATAGTTATGGTTCCATTAAAAAAATGAAATGACGGTTAATCCAATTGGCGCAACGTTCTCCTCCTTTTGTGCTGTGGTCTCACTGCGTAAAATGGGCAAAGGTTTTGATTATTTTTTCGTAAAATGAAACGGGAATTATGATTCGATAAGTGCTTTGTTGATGATTGTTTAATATCAATACGTACTGACGACGATGCAAAGTCATTGATAAGGCAGTTGTGAACATTATTACGAATGGGAGTTTTTTTCTTGACAGAATGGATTTACAATGATAATATTTGAATTTACGATAGGCCCACGGATTTACACGCATATAATGTACGAGCCATTAGCAACCGAAAAAATGCTGGGAGTTACAATAAATGTAGTCATGGACGAATTAACCTCTGATCTAACCTTAAGAAACGCCCTACAATGAAACATAGTTTATTGTCACTAGGTAGTGGTTTGTCTGCCCCATTGTCTTCATGAGTCTTTGAATATTTTCAGAAAATGAATCGTTACAACTATGTTGCAGAATACCTTCGGAATGTGTCGAGTTGATGTGTGAAGATATTTAGCTAGTGTGCAATAGATATGGAAAATGCATGCGTACAATGATCAACATATTCAATGACCGAGGCATTATTTCTGATTCTTTCTACTAAAAAATGATCAAACACGTTAACCGTTTAACGCAGTGCGACCATTTCGCAAATTAAGGATGATGTTGCACCAATTGGATGAACAGCCATCACAATTTTTAAACGGAATTAAACATATAATTCTCCTTCCAACAATAAATTATAATTGTGTCTCGAACATGCATCAGTAAAATAAATGAAAGTATGGCGTTTTCATATCTACATAATAGAATTTATGTATCAGAATCTGACAATGGGGCACCTGGGTATATACGTTTTAAAGTGAATCAGACAGGTCGCATATTCCTCTTTTATTTTCAAAATCTAGAGTGAATCTTTTAGAAACGGTTTTGAATCTTATGTTGCAACTATCGGCAGCTGTTTTCGAGGTTCGTATATATGTGACACTAGATTACGCTTTTGATAAACTCGCCAAAAACTTCAACTTTTGGATCGATTTGTTGACTGTTTTGTTTTATAATTCCAATAAAAATAATCGTTTTTCAACGATCATAGCGAATCGCTTGACATCCGTACACAAACCTACGATACCGTGCTAGTGGAGGCATGCTGATGTCCAAACTAATTTAGCTGATTTGACCTCACTAATTGATGTGAAATGTTTTCAATCGGTATTCTGGCTGAACGATCCAGATTGTCTAAGTCAATCCATCGACATATGTTTTGAGGTAAATATCCAAAGAGCAGCGAGCGAGCTGAAATTGATCGTGTCAATTGTAACATTACTTCAATTGATTTAGAACGTCGAATAGAAACGATTTTTGGCCGTATTTCTAGTTACTAAAGGCTTTCAGACTCAATTGCGCGGATGGTTCTTTTAATGTGTAACGTTGTTACGATGCTCGGTCATTATTTTGATAAATCTGTATTGGTAGACAAACTTGGTTTTGTTGAACTTCGAAATGTCTAATCCGATGTTATTCGATTGTCGCATCGGAAAGCTTTTGGGACAAAGTGACTCCTGTAAATCTAATTTATATCCTATGATGAAGACAAGATCTTTCATTAACAGTTGATCGAAGCACCAATTTCATGATAATTCCGATGAAGTATAAATCTACTGATCAATTGATTTATAAAGTTCATTTGCTTGAAGCGTAGAGGACAATTGCTTACACCGCGTCCGACGTAGAATATGTGTCGTTATATAACAAAATGCCGTTTATCTTCAACAAATGCAGGATCATGAATGTGGGGAATCGAAAAGCGTTTAATTATTATATAGGATCACATGTCGTTGAAAGGTGCAGGTAAAAAAAGAGTGGGGTGTCTGGAGATGCTCCACTTTAGAAACAACAATTAAAGCTGACACAGCCTTTAAAAAGGCAACACGTGCACTAAATCTACTCAAACGGTTATTTCGGAAAATTTCGTGTCAGATATGTCCAAGTATTTTGAATATATTCCTGACAACAGTCACGGAATAAGGTGTGCGTTCATAGTCTCCGTGTCCCAAGAGGAATGTATAAATTAGGCAGCGAATTTATTACCGCTCAACAAAACTCGTTTTTTAGCATCTGGAACAAGCCTTATAAAGCAAGGATAGCTCAACTAAACCTATTCGACTTTCCCTATCGGCGAGTCAGAGAAGAAATTATCATAATTTACAAAATATTCAATACCTCAGTCCATCTCTTAAAGGATTTATTCACGCAAAGGGATACGATAAATTGTCAAACCCATGTATATGTGCTGGTGGTACCCAATTACCGCCTCACCTTTAAAATTTATTTTTATTCTGTCACTGTCTGTTTTACCTGAAACAGCTCACTTTCTACCGTTGCTTACTCCACTAAATTGCATGACTTTACAACAAAATTAGACGAATTTTTATTGAATTATTCGTTTCACGAACACCTATATAATATTTGATCGATTACTTTATCTTGTTTTATACACTCACATTTCAATTTCTTCTATCATATGGTTATTTTTAAGCTTGTTGCTTTTTAGACAATTAAAAAACTTGTATTATGTTGAATAACTCAAATTGCGTTATGTTTAGGCATGTAACCCTTGTTTAGCAGAACGTTCACGCGCTCAACAAAAGGCCATTCCTCCACTGTTTCAAGCGCATGCGGATCCTGATCTTACTGTCCCTACCTGATGAGTGCAAACAGCACGAAACCGGTCGTGGGGTGTTTTTTGGCGGAAAACCAGGCAAATGAATATTTAGTTTCATGGTTATGGGTTTAACCCCATTAAACATGTGTTTGGACACATGCTTTGAACAGGTTGGTCGTACCAGCCGTATCCAACAGTGGCGTACAAGCGCTCCTTGTGTACCATTCCTCCACTGTTTCAAGCGCATGCGGATCCTGATCTTACTGTCCCTACCTGATGAGTGCAAACAGCATGAAACCGGTCGTGGGGTGTTTTGTGACGGAAAAGCATGCAAATGAATATTTTGTTTAGAAGGCCAGATAATTTCCAAATCATTGGGCTGTCACCTGACACTGTTGACACCGAGACATTTCACCTTTATTAATATTAGAATGTATTCAACGTATTATGCATTGGAAATATCGTAGCACGTCATAAATTTCATAGCATGTTCCTAATCACAAATTCAAGCACTCGGTAAGAATATCTCGTAATTCTAGCTACAACATTATATAAAAGATTAAAAACGAAAGCTGAAAATAGCTCACTGAAGGTCAACGTGAGTTAAGTAAAAAGATAGTAATATAAATGTCAGGTGCTGGTTATCCAGGATATCGAAAATTTCGGGACGGAACTATAATCCACATATTGGGTAGTTTGGATCCGTTCAGATAAAATTCTCAACGAATAGAAGTTCGAGTAATGAATAAAGTTGTTGGCTCTCTAAAATGGAATTTTTGTGTGAGTGTTGATCATTCTTACAGTTCTCTCATTCACATCAGTCAGTATAGAAAATTATGAACAAGTTTTCTCACAATCAGCTAAATCACTGCAAGCGAGTGTACGATGCGCGCTGGTTGGATTCAAAAGTATATATTTTTAAAGTCACAATTTTTATACAATTGTTTATACCGAATATAGAACAATCAATGCTACCAGTAGTTAAAATTTGCAAACATAATTCCTGCACATTTGTGAAGCTGTCTAGGAATAACCAAAAGTTTTTAATTGCTGTAATAGTTCATCAACAATGGCGCTTTTAAAAAGTTTGGACTAACATGAAATAAATTACCGATTCAGCAATTGAGATCATCTTAGCGCATCCCTTCACGGAAAAATTTGAATAATAATTACGTTTCAAATTTGTATAGATTATACTATCAACCGGTATTTTACTGAAAAATCCTCTGAGGTAGCTGCATCGCAAGCAGGTACATTGCTTAAACGTGAGCAGTATAAATTCTAACCCGCTCTGTGAAAGATCAACAATTTTGAAATAAACAATGCATGGTACACGCGTTTTAACACTAAATTGAACTGAGATACGCTACTAGCATTGAAGCTTTGTTAGTTATTCAATCTTACTACAGATGTACATAACATTATTCTCGTGAAAATTTAAGCAACGTTTATCGTATCACATCAAACTGGCTATATCTGCACACAACCTTTTCGTATGACATAGTATCCGTTGTCGCCATCGTGATACGGATAGCAGAATCCATCGGTTTTGCCGTTTTTACCTCGGCAAAACATCACACTACACAACTTGTGAATTTCGCGAAACATAGCTGAGGTGAAAGCTATTAACCTTGTGCGAATCTGTTGGTAACACTTAGTTAAGATTTGATTCTCCGCAATATTGAAAATGTAGTGTCAAAATAACATTATGCAGTATTTGAATCAAGTAGATAAGTGACTTTAGGAAATCTGTTAAATGAAATTGAGTTACTGTTGATGATGGATTTGAAAGCGTTCGGTAAATTAATTCATCTGAATTAATCGTAATCTCGAACAGGATAACTAAACATTTCTTTGAACGCTAATCAAACTTGCGTGGCGTTTTCTTTTTTCGGTACTTCCTATTATCGAAACAGTCAAGAAATAATAAACAAATTGCGCTTGTTAGCCGCTCTTTGACAAGATTGACACGAACAATGTGGTAAATCGCAAGTGTCGACACAGATAGATGTGGTTAAACTAACGG